>APFE030976280.1:79352-111216 GCA_000404065.3 Pinus taeda
AGCCAGGTGTGCCAACAAATGAGGAGAGGGAGGCATAACAGTTTAGTTCCGTGGTGCAAATTACACCAAACTTCCCAATCTCTACAAATGTTTTCACCCTCCCATTAACTAGTCAAATGGATTGAGGAGGAGACGATCTGACAAAGGCTACCTAGAGTTTTGCATCGAAGAAAGAGGTGTTCTGTAGATTCTGATGATTTCTCACAAAGGACACACCAGTGTGGACCTTGGAAAGCGCGGTGCGAAAGGGAATCCCCTGTGGCGACCTTGTTACTGAGCACACACCATAAGAACAACTTAGTTCTTGGGGGAGAACCAAGCTTCCAAATACTTTGCCACCACACATGAACCTGCTCTGGTTGTCTCTTTGATATAAGCCCGAGGTAGCTTGCCTTGGGGGTGTATAATCCATTCTCTGCAAGACTGCAAACTACTTCATCAGGACCTTCCTTTATCCTGATGTGGGATTCGACCAGAGTAGTTTTATAGTCTTTCCATTCTTGATGCCATTGAGGAGGTATACTGATCTTGTGGGCAAATTTCCACCCTTGTGCAATGATGGTAGTGTTCTCCTAATTTGCAATGTGAGCAATGACCTTTATCTCTCGCTGATTGAGGTATTGAATTAACTCTTTTGGGAGTTGATATGTTCCTCCTCCCCTGGTCCAAGGGTCCAAACCTATACGTGCTTTTGATCCATCATTTATTCTCCAGGCCTTATTGTTGTGAATGATGGGAATAGAGTGTAGGATAGCCTTCCAGACTGATGATATTCCTGTCCTTGGCCAACGGGGCATTCGAATCCAATCCATTATCGGGAGAGGCCAAATGTACTTATAGTAAGTGATCAAAGTCCAAAGATTCTGCCTAGTTAGTAAAGTACAGCCCATTTTTGCAACCAGAGCTTGTGCAAAAGGAGCGAGATCTTTTAGACGCCATCCTCCCCATTTTTTGGACAGAGTAATCTTGGCCCAGATGACCCAGGCAAACATTCTTTTGTCATGTTGACCATTCCATAGGTATTTGCTGCAAATCTATTGTAGACGGGTAAGAATATTTCTGGGGATCCTTGCCAATGCCATCCAAAAGACTAGTGTGGCCTCTAACATAGATTTAACAAGGACTAATCTATCTGCTTTGGATAAAAATCTATGGCACCAATTTGTGAGCTCTTTTTCCAACTTAATAACCAACCAGATCCAATCTGTTATCTTTTGGCTGAGGGGTTTGATCCAAAAACCCAGGTATTTGAATCCATGGTCAAGAGGAAGGATACAATAGGGAAAAATGTTGTTGAGCAAAATGAAACTCCTGGATGGTGGTGAGGGCTAAAGTAATGGTGGAGTTTCCATGGTTTTCCTGCATACCAGTGGCCAATGAGAAGAGAGAAATTACATATGAGAAGGTGGCTGAGTCTCTGATGTTGCCATCGAGAAATATGAGGACATCATCCACAAATAGAAGATGAGTGAGGTAACATAAGTCATTTATTTTTAAGCCCCAAAGCCTACCTTCTCCCTTTGCCAAGTCAAGAAGTCTATTGAGTCCTTCCATGACAATCAGGAAAAGTAAGGGGGGGAGGGGGCAACCTTGTCTGAGACCTCTTTCTCCATGGAAGAAATGAGAGGCTGATCCATTGATGAGTACGCTGAATGAAGGGGTAGTAATACATGACATGATCCAGGTGGTGAAAGCATGGGGGAATCACAGGTGTATGAGGAGCATCTTAATGTATAACCAATTGACACGATCAAAAGCTTTTTCCAGATCAATCTTAAGGATGATTCCTTTTAGTTTTTTAGACCGGATCGTGTGTATGGCCTCTTGGGCCATACCAATGGCTTCATGTATTTGATGATGCTCTAGGAAAGAAAATTGCTCAGGAGATATATGACGAGAGAGGATTGGTCTGATACGGTTTTCCATAATTTTGGCTATGATCTTATAAAGACAGTTACAGAGTGGGATGGGCTGAAAGTCATTAAAGGATGTGGGCGAGTCAGACTTAGTTATAAGGGCAATGAAAGTGGAATTAATGGCATTGTAGAGAGACCCTGATGATCTAAATTCTTCCACAACCTTTAATAGATCATCCCCCAAGATCTCAAAAAAACCAGTATAAAAATCAATCAACCATCCATCTGGCCCAGGACTCTTGTCTTTTTTGAACCATTTCAGTGTTCCTTCCAACTCCCCTAGAGTGATAGGGGAGTTTAGCTCTTCAGCCTCAGCTTCATTTACATAATGAGGAAAATGGCCAGCAACATTGATGATGTCAGCTAGATTAGATCCTTGAGGTGCTCTGCATAGATGCTGAAAGTGTGAGGTACCAAGGAGTGATAACTTATTAAAGTTATCTGCTACTCCCCCATTAGGTAGAGGAAGATTCCAAATAGTATTTGCAAATTTTCATCCTTTGGCATAGTTCTGGAAACATTTTGTGTTATCATCACCAGCTTGTAGCCAAATGGCCCGACTTTTGAGTCTCCAAGTTTCCTCTCTCTCCTTGAGGATCCTTTCCTTCTGTTTCTCTAGCTCAATCAGGTGGGATTTTTCCCTATCAAATGAGAATCGCAGGTTGTGCTCATCCAAAAGGGCACACAATTTAGTCTTGATTTGTGCTAAAGAGAAGTCATCCCTCTGTTTTTTCTCTTTGGCCCAGGTGATGGAGAGATGCTTAAGCTGATTTAGGTTATGAAAAAAACCCTCTACTCAGGATCTAAATCTTGAGATAGGATTGGCCTTCTAGTAATCCGAAATTAGTTTGATTTATCCAGGATTCTGAAGCCAGACATGATGAAAGCTGAAGGGGGATTTTGGTTTAGGGTGGGGACCAATGATCTCTAAGTAGATGGGAGAGTGATCCGAGATTCCCCTTGAACCTACCCATTGTCTATACTACAACAACTGATTTAGCAGAGGCACCTTAATAAAAAGGTGATCTAATCATCTGGCAAGAGCTGCTTCCCCCACCCTTCTGTTCTTCCAAGTCGGAAGGGGCTTATTCATAGGGACATCAGCAAGGTTACATTGTTCCAATAGATTCATCATATGTCCCGATAGAGAGTCCACTTGTGCTTGTGAGCCCCAGGATTCCCTAAATCCAATGGAGAAATTGAGATCTCCCCCGAGGATTACATGATCAAGAGCTACGATTGAGAGATTAAGGAAATGTTGCCAAAATGACTCCCTCCGATGACCTGGCCGGTATATGTTAACTACCCGAAGATTTAGGCCAAGTTCCACCAAGAAAATGTCCAGACCTATAAACCTAGATCCACCCCAAGATGATAGAGCCTTTATGGAGCGAGGGTTATACCCAATGGCTAGACCCCGAGATCAGCCCATGGCATTAAGACAATGAAAATTCCAGCCAGGTTTTAAGGAGGCTAAAGCACCAGAAATTTGGTCTGCATCCCCTAGGTTTCTTGCAACATAATCAAATTGATAGGTTCAATATCAAATAACCTACGCAAGGCTAGTTTCTTTCAAGCACTAGCCATGCCTCTGCAATTGAATGAGAGACACTTCATGGGGGAAACCTGCCCGAGGTATTCAGCACTCTAAGAACCCCTTCCAAAGTGGATTGTCTTCCAGTGACAACCTCTCCCCCAGTCCTTTGTATAGCTTTGGAAAGGAAATATTTCCTTCCTTTGGATGATTGAATAATAGGTCCAGGTGATGTGATACCTAGCCTCGAGAGGGGAGGTGGATGGCCAACAGAGTGAGAGTGGGAGCATAAATTGTATTGGTGAGGAGGAGCCATCCCTTTAGTGGAGGGAGGGGAAAGGGAGGATGGCGAGGGAGGGATAGATGGAGCAGTGGTGGCAGTGGTGGGAGAAGACAATGCAAGAGTGCAATGAATAGTATAAGTGAATATGGAAGATGATGAATTCATTAAAGGACTGTAAGGTAATGAAAATAGGGTGAGAACAGAGGAATACTTGATTTTCTTGTGGCTTCAGCAGTTGCTCGAGCTCTTGTCAGGGGTGGTGATGGCATCCTGTGAGCTCCAGCTGCTACCCTTGGGGAACTGTTGTGCGCAAGGGCCTGAGGGGCCAAGACACGGGTGTGCTCTGGAGGTGGTATAGATGGTCCCTTAGAAGTACATGGGGCAGATGGAGGATCCTCAGGTCTCTTGATTAGCGGGAAATCCTTGTAAATGTGCCCTACCTTATGTCACCTTCTGCAGTGAAAAGGGACTCCTTCGTAGTCTAGGATCTAAACACAAGAATAATTCTTCCATTGGAGAGTAATTTTTTCCTCTAGCCCCTCTCGCATATCTAGGTATACTAGTATGCAGGCAAGTGTGTGATTCTTTATCTGCACGAAGGTCTTGTCATGGTCCAGATATGTGCTGAGCACATTTCCAATTTGAACAAAAACTTCTTCAGACCAGTACTATAATGTAAGTCTAGGTAGTCGCACCCAGAAGGGTCCTGCTCCAATCTGTTCCCGCTCCAGGTCGAAAAGGGGACTCCATCACTTGAGGAGGACCAAGACCATTTCTATGTGCCAATACTTGGCAAGGACCAAGTTAGTGTAATTTTCCTTTGCAAAGTGAAGAGCGAACCAGCCTCTCGGAAGTACCTACACCTCAGGCAATTCTTTAAGCATGCTTCCGCAAGTTTCTTGCACCTAGAGGATTAGTCTGCCTACTGAGTAAGCCTTACCTCAAACATGACCTACCAAAACAGTGCTGGCCATTTTTGCAGCTTCCTCCATAGCAATCGCCTCCCCAAAACAAATGGTAATGTCCTTTGTAGTGGCCTTCACGCACTTTGTTTTCCTCTTCCCTATGCTAGGCGCAGATGGATGATCCAAGAGTGGATTCGTTGAGTCTGCTCCTTCTTGTGATAGGTGAGCCATTGATTTTACTTTAATAGCAGGCGATCCAAAACACCCTGATGGGGAATTTGTCGAGATGGGAAGATTTTGTCCCTGAGATGTTGGGGTTTCCTCAATCTAAGCCAGATGCTGAGTTGAGGTCGATGGATGGAGGTGGTTAACCGGGGGATTCAGCTCAAATGTGGGAGATGGCGGTGAAAGAGCTAAGAGGAAGTTTAAGGTGCCAAGGGATAGTGGAGGGCAGTCGAGCGTGGGAGAGTCAATGGACAATGAACTGAAAATGAGAGAAGAGGTACAATGCCTAGGGTAGTTTACCACTAGAATGGAAACATATGGCCCTAAAATGGAGGGATGAGAAGAAACAGTAACCAAGCGATTAGGGTTAGGGTTTCTGAAAATAACCTGGTCAGGAAATGGGTCCGTGGAATAGTCCAGCTGCTCTACATCCATACTTTCCATATTCTCGCCCATACTGGAAATAGGTAACTACCGGTGGATGGAGACAGTTTCGAAGGGGATGGAACAGGTTGGTCATCTAGGCTTCTGAGGTAAGTCAATTGAATTCTGCAGTAAAACAAAGGTTTTACCCTAACCCTATATTAGGCCACCTAAACGCGCATGTTGCCATCCTCCCTTCCGCTCACCATTCGTATCGTTCTGGGACCATCCTCGTATAGACAAGGCATCACCTTTTTGGCCCTCTGTATTTTTCCGTCTCATATCCTTCGAAGGCAAGGATGAGACTATTTCATCAAACTGCAAGGCAGTCACATTGCTACATATTGCAACAACCAGACTATCCCATGAATCTAGTAGAGAAAAAAACAAACATATGCACTTATCTTTATCTAAAATTTTTATATCAATAGATAACAACTACCTTACTATAGTATTAAAGGCGTTCAGATTCTCTGTCACCAAGTCTCTGTCCTTCATCCTTAGGTTATACATCTTTTTATGTAGGAACAATTTCTTCACCAGAGACTTAGATTTTTATGAAGCCCCTAACTTCTCCCACAAAGCCTTCATCAAAGTTTCTTCTGATATATTCAACAATACTAAATATGAGATATACAACTGTATTGAGCTCTTTTCCTTCTGATCTAGTTTCTTCTTGTCTTCTTCGGATATTGTCGTTGGTTTAGTACTTGGATCTACAATGATTCACTCATCTTTATCCACCATCAGATCCTCCATCTTGATCTTCCACAACTCAAAACTCTGACCTTTAAATTTCTCGATCTCTATCTTTCCACTACTTGCCATCTTCTTTCACCACAATAATTGATCACACAGATCTCCCACTAACAATGGTCTACCACAGGTCTGAGTAAAACCTCTCAGTGGCAAAGGCGTTGCCTTGAAGCCCAAATATCTATGATACCAAATATAGTTTTGAACCCCATAAAAAAATTACTTGCATACGAATTCTAAAAACAGAAAATAAACAATGGCAAGACCTTTTTCTCCTAGATCCCAAAACCGGGAATACAAGATTGATTTTTCATTATAGTCTTTTTAATGTTATAATACATATATATACATGCTGAAGAATACATTAACCCTGGATTAGAACATAACCATAGTTCCCTTGACCAGATCTACAAGATACGATGGGCAGAAAACCATCATGCCCAAAACCATGTGTGAAAACCACACGCAAAACCATGCGTAGGTCTGCCCACCTAAAATAGGGTCCAATTTTTTTTCTTGGGGTGCTACCCTGGACCCTGTAGGGGGGGGATACCGGCGCCCCCGCCCCCCTCAAACCCCTCGACAGAGGGGGATGCTACCCCCTTATGACCCCCATGTTGTGCTAGGCACAACGAATAAGGGAGACTCTCTCCCTGCCCTCGTTTCACCCCCCGAGTGTGGATCTAGTCATGGAAAAAATATAACACACACTCAACATTCTCCCACTTATTGTTTTCTTTCCATAGGGGACCACATGATAGCTTAGTCATTGGTCCAACCCTGCAACACCCATTGTTTCTCTACACCAAGAGAAATTCTTAGTGCTGATAGACTTTGTCAATGCATCTGTAGTATCCTTTAAGGTATCCACCTTTACCAGCAACACATTTTTATCCTCAACCATATCCCTTACAAAGTGATACTGAACATCAATGCGATTTGTGTTTAAATGATAATAACAGTTCTTTTCCAAGAAAATTTCACTTTGGCTATCACAGTCTATCCTAATAGCTCATTGTACCAACCCCATACTTGAACACAATCTCTACAACCAAACTGCATCCTTGCTTACATGAGTGGCTTCCATGTATTCTGCCTCTGTAGCTAAAAGTGCCACTACAAATTGTCTCTTTTTCATCCAACTGACTGCACCTGCAAACATATTAAATACATACCCACTTGTATATCTTCTTTGATCTAGATCTCCAGCATAGTATGCATCAAAAAAATCCACGAATGTCCCAAACTCTATCCAATTTGGGTCTTCCTTGGTAGCACAAACCATAATCATTAGTGCCATGAAAATACATAAAAACCCGCTTCACTGCTATCTAATGCTCCTTCCCTAGCTTTGATATAAACCTTCTAAGTAATCCCACTCCATGTGAAAAGTCTGGTCTAGTAGAGACCATTGCATACAACTGCAATTGCATATGGAACATGGGACATGTCCTCTTCCTCTTTTCGTGTCTTGTGACATTGTTCAACAAATAAATTTACACCTACAAGAATAGGAACCTTCACCAGTTTACTATCTTACATATTAAACCTCTGCAATATTGTCTCGACATACTTCCTCTGGTTTAACCATAGCTTCATTTTTTCCCAATCTCGTTTAATTTCACTGCCCAAAATATAGTTTGCAACACCAAGATTTTTCATTTCGAATTTGGAGGAAAATTGGGTCTTCAATTCATTGATAATTTCTTTGTTATTTCCAATCAAAAACATATCATCCACATACAAGAACAAATAAATAAGATGATCACCAATTATTTTAAAATACATACAGGGATCTACTTTGCTTCTAATGAAGCCAGGTCTCCATATATATGTATCAAAATTCTAATACCACATCCTTGTTTGTTGTTTTAACCCTTACAAAGAATTTTTTAACATACATACCAGTTATTTCTTATCCTTCATTGCAAAGCCTTCATGTTTCTTCATATAGATCTCTTCTTCCAGATCCCTATGAAGAAATATTGTATTCACATCCATCTATTATACCTCAAAACCAAAAGCAGCAACAACAGATAAAAGTGATTTAATAGAAACTACCTTCAAAACAAGAGAAAAAATATCACCAAAATCAATTCCTGACACCTAGGAATAACCTTTCGCTACCAACCCAGCTCTGTATTTCTTCATCTTTCCTTCTACATTCATCATCTTCTTAAACACCCATTTGCTTCCAATGGGTTTCCTTCTAGTCAACAACTCTAGCAAATCCCAAGCCTCATTTTTCTATAAAGATTTCATTTCATCAACCATGGCCTCTTTCCAAAGTTTTCCATCCTCTAAATCTATTGCTTCCCTGACAATTCTAGGATTATCATCAGTAATAGATAAATAATAATTTGAACAGAAAGCAGCTAGACTATGCCTTTCTGGCTGCCTTCTTTCTCGCACTGACCTTGTCACAACTGGAGTTTGTGGCACTGCATCTTCTGATTCCTCCTCCTTTAGCTCAAACTTTATCTTCTCAAGTTCCTTTGGTAGGACTTCATGCTGAATAATATCTTTCACCTCTCTAAACACCACATCACATCTATACACAACCTTCCTTGTTTTTGGGTTCCAAAACTTATAATGTTTTAAACCATCTTTATATCCAATAAAAATGCACCTTTCAAATTTACTATCCAGCTTGGTTATTTTCTCCTTTGGAACATGTACATATGCATCACATCCAAATACCCTTAGATGTGAAAGAGAGGGTTTCTTACCAGTCCATACCTCTTGTGGATTCTTATCCTCCAGTGTTGATGAATATGATCTGTTGACCAAGTAACTTGCAGTCTCCACTCGCTCTGCCCAGAATTCTTGTCCTAACTCAGCACCATTGAGCATGCTTCTTGCCTTTTCCATCAACATCATGTTCATTCTTTTTGCAACTCTATTTTACAGAGGTGTGTATGGAGTAGTCTTCTACTGTGCTATACCACACTTCTTACAAAACTCTTCAAACTCCTTCTTGCCAAATTGTCCACCATTATCTATCCTCAACACCTTTATCTTCTTGTCTGTCTAATTTTCCACCAAAGCCTTCAATTGTTTAAACTTTCCAAAGACTTTAGATTTTTTCTTGCCGAAATATATCCATCTGTTCCTTGATAAGTCATCTATAAATGATACATATTACACATACTTACCTAGTGATGGAATCGACATGGGGCCAAAGACATCACTATGCACAAGATCTGATATGTGTTTCGCCCTTTTAGCACTTGAGGGGAAACTCATCTGATTCTGCTTCCCATATACACAATTTTCACCAAAATCAAAATCCAGAGAGAAATAAGACATACCTTCTACCATACCATTACCATGAAGTATTCGAAGGCCCTCCTCTCCAAAATTTCGAAGCCTTTGATTCCATAACATGGTCTTTTCTCCAAAGACCACTAGATTTTCTGCTCCACTTTCAGGAACCACAGCATAGTTCCAATCTGAACCCCCCGCATAAATACCGGTGCCCCCTGAACCATCTTGCATGTATCTTTCTCGAACATTGTTTTACACCTCCATATCCAGCTTGCTTATAGAAATCAGATTTTTGGCCAATGCAGGAATATACAGAACACCTAGAAGTGTTCTAATCCTTCCACCTTGCAAATTCAACTTCACTTTTTCGTGACCGATGATTGTAGCCTTCCTTTCATCCTCTAAGAAGATGTCACCATGATCATAATTATCATTCTTGTAGAAAAACGCCCTATGGGGAGTGAAGATAAAGGATGTAACTGAGTTAATCAACCATGCCTCATGATCAACAAATAACAATTGGCCTACCACAGTATTAAATGTGTTCAGATGCTCTGTCACGGAGTCTCCATCCTTTATCCTCAGGTTACACAAATTTTTTCGTAGGAACAATTTATTCACCAAAGAATTAGATTAGTAAAAATTCCCTAACTTATCCCATGAAGCCTTCATTGAAGCTTCACCTGATACATTCAACAATACTAAATCTGAGATACACAACTGTATTGTGCTCTTTGCTTTCCAATCCAACTTCTTCCAGTCTTCATTGGACATTGTCGTTGGTTTAGTACTTGAATCTACTTTGATCCACTGACCTTTATACACCAGAAGATCCTCCATCCTAAGTTTCCACAACTCAAAGCTATGGGAATTAAATTTCTTGATATCTATCTTTGTATTGCTTGCCATCTTCTTTCACCATAAGAATCGATCCCACAAATCTCCCAATTAATAGGGTTTGCCACAGGGCCAAGAAAAACCCCTCAGCGGCAAAGGCATCCCCTTGAAGCTAAAATAACTCTGATATTAAATATAGATTTTAACCCCATAAAAAAATTACCTACATACGAATTCTAAATACAAAAAATAAAAAATGGTGAGAGCATAAAACACAAAACATATATACACAAAGATTTTCCCCTGGATCCAAAAACTGGGACTACTAGATTGATTTTTCATTATATTATTTTCAATGTTACAATACATATATATACATGTTGAAGCATCCATAAACCCCAATACATCAAACTTTTTTTATTTTTATTTTTATTTTGTGGTTCACGGACACCCTGGTCAACGGGTGGCGTTATGTTCACAGAAAAATTTGGGTTGATCGACCCCCAAGGGAATCAAGCCACATGGCCCACTAGGTAGGCTTGACCCCAAGGGCTTTGGGGAGAATGGACCTTGTGACCTCCCGATGGTGAAGCACTAATTTTGACCAACTGAGCTAACCCTTGGAGCTCCCCAATGCATTAACCTTGGATTAGAACATAACCGTATTTCCCTTGACCGGATCTACAAAATACCATGGGTAGAAAACCATCAAGCCCAAAACCATGTGTGAAAACAACACACAAAACCATACGTATGTTCTCCCACCTAAAATAGGGTACCAAAAAATTTTCCCGAGGGTGTTGTCCTGAACCTCATAGACAGGGTCTACTATCCCATTCAAACCCCAAGAAGGGGGGGATGCCACTCATCCTATGACCCACTATTGAGCGCGGCGCAAAAAACAAGGGGGACTATCAGCCCCCTTGTTACCCCCCCACACGTGGGGATAATCGTGGAAAGAATATAACACAAACCTAACAAGTTTTAGGTTGAGAATATGATATATGCCCAGTTTATGGAGTAGTTGCAAGGATGGATCCTTGAAGAGATGTCTACAGAGAAGAATTCACATCAACAGTTAGATCCTCGTTCATTGAAAGACAATGATTTCATGGGGAAGTAGAAGCATATTGTAGGCCCTTGCCATTAATGTCAAAGGGGAAGAGAATTTGAGAAGAATTTGTGATGGCCTGTGGAAAAGAGAGAAAGCCATTGCTAGCACATGCAAGAATATGTGTGGAAGCATCATGAGGTTTGGCCATCAAAATGAAGATAAGGATGAAGTGTTTCCATCAATGCTAAAGGGGGATATTGTTGGACAGTTGGTATGGTTTGGATGGTTAGTGGCCTAGAGAAGATATATGTAAGTTTGTTGGCATTGATTTCAAAATCATGTTGGAGAGATTTGTTGGGCAGTTGGCATTTCCTAACTATTGGGAGGACTCTTGGCACTGATGTTAACCATACTAGCATGGATATGAGTCGTAGCAGATTTTGGCAGTGTTAGTCAGGATGGTATCCCATGGTAGCTATAGGATTCATGTAGAGAATCATCATAGTAGAAGGCTCATTGGCAAAGACATAAATGATGACTACTATCTTGGTGAAGAAGCAATCCCATGGTGGCTGTAGGATTCATGTAGAGAATCATCATAGTAGAAGGCTTATTTGAGAAGCCATAAAATGATGAATATGGTGGTTGGGAGTTTAGGATTCCAGGCACAAGAAAGAGTCAAGGAGAAAAGAATGGAAGATATTTTTTTAGCCATCCTAAAGATAGAAGGTGAGCTCAAAGCCTAAATCAGACCCTCTTCATTGGAAAGTGATCTGGAAGAGATTTCTAACAATGTGTGCAAGTCCAAAAATTGACTCTTGGATGAAAAGATATGGTCTCCCAAAGTCAAGGAACTTGATGCCTTGAACATGATGAAATATTGCAATGTTAGATGTCATCATATCAACACATTGGTATATCGTAGGTCAGAATAGATCAGGACCCGATATCGGAACTCTAGAGCAAACTATGTCGGAGGTCAGCATATTGGCACACTGGCATATTAGAGATCTAGAAACCAAAACATCAGGGATCAAAATGTCATAGGTTAGCGTTGTATCGGAACATTGAGGGTTAGAGCATATCAGATGTTGGAGAAGGCAACATATTGGAAGCAAATCAACATATCTGGACCCAAGAGCATAGGGCCATAGGAGCATTAGAAGGTTGATATTGGAGAATATCAAGACCTTGGAGGAGGTCATATCGAAATATCAGAGATTGTAGGATATTGGGATATCGAAATCCTAGAGGTTAGCATGTCGGGAAAGTGGCACATCACGATATCGAAATATCATAGGTTCGAGACATCAGAGTACCAAAACCTCTTAATTGAGGCACTTTAAGAAGTCTCGATGTCTAGGAGTTCCAATAAGCATTAAAAAGTGCCAAGTATTGGCAAACAAGATTAACAAAGGATTTTGTTGCAAAACCAAAGGTTGATGGGGCCCCTTCTCTCTCCTCTAGAAGGACACGTAGCAACCATATTTAACCTTATTGGGTAGTCTAATGGGCTAGAACCGAGTGAGACATGTCACCACTAGGTAGTCACCATGTGGAGTAATGACTTCATATCGGGGGTCGACATTTCAGAGGATGAAGATATCATAACTTTGGAGTTTGGAAAAGAACCGATAAATGGGACTTCTGGTATTGGGTTGGCACTTGGCCATGTGAATCCAAAAGAACCAAGGGCATCGAGCGGAAGCAAAGGAATATTTTCCCCTGGTAGTATTATGAAGGCTTGGCACCTATGTGCTACACTAGCGGTCATAGGTAGCGGTCCTATGATGAGAAATGTGGTGAGGGCTAAGTAGAAGGAGCTAAAACATAATTAGAACTTTACAAAAGCTACAATACAATTGTGGCTCTGATATGGCATTAAGTTGATGGTCACTAGCTCAATTTAATGAGATAGTAAACGCTTAGGGATCTAAGCACCAAGAGGCTGAGGATATCGGAACTAAGTGACATCGTAACATTTCTCATGTATGAGTTATGATATGTTGTGGCTCTGATATGACAATACAAAGGTATATAGAAGATGGATGAGTTGACATCAAGGACTATGATCATGCAGAGGAGTTGGTCTCAAGATTAATGGTGACTGTCAAATATCATTTGGTCAAGGAAGCAAGGACCACGATTAGAGTGTTGGGTCTGCCATCTCTGTGCTTCGATGCACACCTTAGTGAGTTAAAGAGGTGAATGGGCCAATAGACGAAGAAAAAATGTAGATCGACAGAGTTGGTTTATGGAGTCATATGGATCTGCAAAAAGTGTTGACACAAGGAAATGAGGACAAGAGTACATAGAGAATCCATCCCGAAGTACAACCAAGATGTACAAAACCATGAATAAGCATGAAGAGCTTCAATGATAGGAAATTTTTTCACAGAGAGGACTGTGCCTAGTTGGAGTATGTAGGTGGACTGAGAAATAATTCTCAGTATGGAGAAAATAGTTAAGTGACCATTTAATGCAGTGGTAGAGACCTAGTCAAGCGCAACAATAGAATGGAAAATCCATGTTGAAGTATAATGATGCGGTATGGATACATGGTAGTAGTGGAAGAATCCACTTGAGGGAAACAAAGGAACAAAATAGAGGATCCCAATTTAGTAGAGTGTTGAGAAATGGCAATAAGAAATTCTAGTTTAATTTGTCCTTGAATTAAATTATGAATTAAAATCAAATTCTATTCTCATAATAACTTGTAAATAGTTAATTAAGTTTAATTGACCTAATTAACTTAGGAATTTTGAGTTGGAATTATTTCTGTAGTCATGTATGTGTGATCCCTAAAGTTTAGGGGTCCAAGATGAGTTTATTTGAGTTGTAATTAGATAACTCAATTTGACTGAGTTATGGTCAGTTAAACTAGTTCTAATTGTTGGAGGAACTAGTAGAGTTATAGTAGTGAGCTGATGCACTGGTGCATCCTCAGTGCTACTCCAGCTAATTGGAGATTCACTAAAGAGAAACTCATGCATGTGGTTTCAGAGAAAGACCCAGTTGAGACTAGGGTGTAGGGAAAATGTACTATCAATTGTTTTGAGCATCGCAATTGCTTCTTTTTGACACCCTTTTTCGCTCTCTCTATTTCGCTTTGACCTTCATAATCACACATTAGGTATCAAATCACAGGATTTATGACATGACATGTATACAATTGTCTTGTATTTCATAAATTGTTAATTTTATTTAATATTTAGTTTAATATTTACTTTAGCTAACAAATTGTAATGATTTTGCAACTAATATACGATTTTGCAACCAAGTTCATGGTTTGATAAGTTCCAATGTCCTAGCTAGGAAGAGAAATATATCGATAGGTGTAAATTGGTGCACTCAACTATTTCCTCCTACTCTCGTGAACCAAATCAATGGAAGAAGGTCTTGGTGATGCGGTCAAAGATGAAGTTAACCTCTATAGTCGGCAACAGGCGAAGGATAACGAGATTTATGCCTCGTGATTTGCTTTGATAATAGCAAATCATAAGTGAATTATGTTATGATATATTTTCAAGTTAATTATAGTTTCTATTGATAGGGATTATGCATATAAATCTAAACATTTTATTGCTATGAGCTCTATAAATATACCTCTCGGCATAATTGAAAAGTTTTTTAAATGAGGACGAGACAGTGAGATTTACACTATGTTTTTAACGCTTTGTTTATAAAAGAATCATTTTGCCTTCTCATGTGTGGTTAAGTGTTTGATCAATAGCGTGATTGCCTTCTTATCATGGAGGGCCCCTTCGAGCAGTAAGGATTTCCGTTTCATTTTTAGTAGATAGAAATTGTCTTTATATTCTCATAGCTTTCTCTTTGTTTGATTAAGTAATTGCATTCTAATTTGTTCTAGATTCGAATTAACTTTGTTCTACTCATCATTTCATTTGTTCATAGATTCTGAATGCACATGGATAGATTTTAATAGCAATGACATAGTGTTATACTTTAATCAATTAGACAAAATTTTATTTTTTTTATAGCCATAGGATTTATGTGCAAAATTGAATGTTAAATTTCAAGCATGTGTGATCTGTTAGAGTCAGTCTAGTTATCCCTCCATCAGAGATCAAAGCTCTCTTTTTCATTTCATGTTTAGGTGTCTCATCAGTTTCGATCAGTTGCATTTTGTTAGGCATGCCATAACTCTGACGGAATGGTTTGTGTTACTCATTCCCCTCGTGCTTGGCACTGCTGGTTCAGGTCTATTCATAAAAACAAGTCTTCAAAGGTCATTTACAGTCCTGTTTCAAATTTCTAGGTCATAACAATGGTTCTTGGTCATTAGGTCTAGGGTTGAGTCAATATTGTTTTGCAAAGTCTAAGAAGACCAGCAGGCCAGAGGGATGTCCTCGATAGTTGGTTACTTCAATAATTTTCATCATTATACAGATAAATTAGGACTTCTCTTCAAAACTCTATTTTGAAGATAAGTCGTCATCTCATTTTTGTAAAAAATCTTCAAAAATTTCAGTTCTTGAATCATCCAAGCGTAGCCTTGGTCTCCTTTGCCAGATGATATCACAGTTATCCCTGCAAAAATTTGTGAAAGAAAATCATTTTTTCAACCAAATTTAAGGAGGAAACCAAAGAGGTCAGAAGTCTATTAATCCTAAAAATGTGTCAATGACAAAACACTACAAAATGGGTCATGGACCAAGCAAAAATCAAAAGGGAGTCTTTATAAAGATATTTCAC
Source organism: Pinus taeda (assembly GCA_000404065.3). Classification (NCBI taxonomy): domain Eukaryota; kingdom Viridiplantae; phylum Streptophyta; class Pinopsida; order Pinales; family Pinaceae; genus Pinus; species Pinus taeda. The sequence continues at coordinate 95,269 of APFE030976280.1, forward strand.
TACATTGTCAACTCATTTTGCATGCCAAGAGTGAAGAACATCATTTCAAAGCGAATTTGTGAATTTGTGAGGAAGTTGGAGCAATTTCCTGGCGCGCGACACACTGGACTAGGCGCGCAGCGCATAGGGCTCAGGCACGCAGTGCACAGGGTTTTTTGGCACAATTTTCATCTTTAGCTCAGGAAATGAAGCCAGTTTGACCAATTTTGACTTGTGATGTGATTTTTTCACTCCTCTTGATGTAATTAATGAAACATGATGTTATTTTGGCACTTAGTTACTTATTCTAGAAGATTCATTCACTAAAAGGTGAAAATTTAATGAATGAATTGGTTTCCTAGCTTATAGGGGTAAGTTGTTTGACTACCTAGATTTCAGTTCCTTGTTTAGAATTAGTTCAAACAGCTCCTAGAATGATGAGATCGACCCCTAGAGGCAAGTAAAGGGGTTAGGATGGTATATATGATGTAATTTCTCAATCATTTTCAGGGTTGGACTCTTGGGAATAGCTTGACACTCTATTGTACATATTTTATCTGCATTTTTGGCAAAGGAAAGACCAGGGTTTTGCAGCACTATTTGGGATTCATGTGGCTTTCTGTGTTGATGGTGTTCTTCTTTCAGTATTTGTAAGTTGTTTATGTGTATCAATTTCCTTCTCTTATCTTCTGCAATTGAACAAATGAAGAGTTAAGGCAGAATCCATAAATTTGCTATGCTCTGCCTTTAAGTTTGTTTGATTTTCCATGTTTTCATCTGTTTATGGAGAATCCTTGAAAGTTTCTTGCTCTCCTTAACCTCTCACCAGTCCGATCTATCCATTCATTCTCTTTAAATGCATCAAAACAATCACCTATCTTGCCCCAAGTAGACTTCTACAAAAATTGTGCCTCATCCTCGCACCCAAAATTGCCTTTCCCTTGAATTCAACAAAACTTCAAAATATCAATTTCAAACTCCTTGTACTTCATACCTAGCCTAAAATTAGTTATCAACTCATTCATATCGACCTCATTGATTACCTTTTGCCGAGATTGACTCGGAGAGAGCCCTCTCTTGTCCTCGTAGGGCTAGCTACGAGGTTGAGCGTGGTTTGATGTAGCCTTGAGTTTTACCTTATTTCAGCCTAAGGTAGATTTGAGCGCTAACATGATCTATAATTCAAACAAGTGGAATGTTTTTTAAGAAAGAGTTTTTTTCATTTTGTTTTCATACAAGTATGATTTTTTTTTTATATAGATGTATGATGAGATTCAATAGTAATTTTTGCTTCTGAAACTAAGTGTGTGTATATAATTCTTAATTATGCAAAGTGTGGAATTAATTTTTTATTTACATCAAGTGTGAGATTGATTTAAAAAAGTGTGAGATTTTCTTTATTTCAAAGCAGAGTGTGATATTTCTATAAGTAAAAGTAGTTTTAAGTAAGAAAGTGTGATCATCATTGTAGATTTAATCTTATTTTCTAGGAATAAATAATTTACTCATAGAAGGCATGTGCATTTCAATAAATCAATTTAATTTAGAATAAAAGGCTTCTAGCAGATACAATGCATTTACACTTCATCAACATACTAGCCCTAGTCAATAATTTATGTAAACAATTTAAGGTCAATTAAATTGTCAAACATTTTGGTGCCATTTCTAGGGAAGCGTATATAGGAGTTTTTTCTTTTTACTTAAAAAAAAATTATATGCATAGCGAAAGAGATTCTAGATGTAGATTTATAGGTAGCGGTAAAATCTTAATTCCAACATCATCACTCACCCCACCATGACGTCATAGTGCCACACAACCCACTCAAACTCATATTCCATCATTTCTAGGAAAACATAAACTTTCTATGGTACTCAGATCTAAAATCCAATCTAGAGATTCACCAACCTCATCAACTGAAGCAATAATAGAAGAAGAGGATCCTGCATCCCCAACAAAAGGAGTAATTTTACTATCTTCAATTGGAGAGCAACTTCTAGGACAAGAACTAGAAATCCCTAGTGAAGAAGAGGAGGAAGAAACTTATTTTAACTTAACATTGATAGAAGAACCAGAAGAACTAGAAGAGGAATTAGAAAACCCAATTTTGGAACCCTATATTGGTTCTGAAGAATCCACAATGGCCGGAGAAGGGGAAGAAGAGGTACATAATATCAATCATGAACAACCTAGGATTGGAGGAGGAATAGGAGGAAGAGGTGTAGGAAGAGGGAGATGTTGAGGAAGAGGGAGAGAAGGAGGTAGAGGAGATCCAGAACCTTTTGGATTTGCTATCCTCGATGAAGATACAACAACTAAAACTAAAAACATTTCACCCTCCATCCTTACAAAGTTTCATGGATTAAGAAGTGAATATCCTAAAATATTTCTCTTTGAATTTGAATTCTTGTGTAGATCTTATGATTACTTGCTTGATACTCAAAAGTTGATTTTTTTTCCAGCAACTCTTAAGGATGCAACATGAAAATGGTCATGTGCTTAGGATTAAATTCTATAAGAACATCGGAAGAAATGAAAACTAAATTCATAGAGAAATATAAGGACTATTTTAAGCCCCATAATATTAAGGATGAAGTCTTTAAAATGGTGCAAAAAGAGGATGAAAATCTTGAATATTTCATTGAAATATTTGTTTATAATGTTAAAAAGGTTAAAATTCATGAATTAGATGAAGAAACTTTGAAAGCTCTCTTATAAAAATCCATCAGAGATGAGTGGATTCATATTCTCAATTTGATGGGTAAGGGAGATGTTTCTCAGTTATCATTTGGAGGAATTTGTGAGTTATGCATACACATTTCAAGAGGTAAGGCAGGAACTGGGAAAAATTCAAGAGACCCTCTCATGTCTAGGATTAATAAATTTGAATCTAGGAAAATAAGTAGGGTTGAATTATGAAATTTCATTGACAACTTTAAAACAAATATTTTGGGGAGTCTTACTGAACAAATAGATACCTTTAAAGTGAAAAATAAGCAAAAAGTTGAAAATACCGCATTATCAGTATTTTGTCCCAAATGTAGAAAAAAACATGCTTTGAGAGAATGACCTATTGACTTAAAAAGTGTAGAAACCTATGTTATTTGTGTATAAAATCATGATACAAAGGAATGTCCTTCAATACCAGGTCTTAAAGTTGTTTATCAAGAGGAAGTAATACCAAATCGAGTAGATCCCCTTTCTTTTATTGCTAAAAGATGATGACAAAATTCACAACCAAATATGCCTGAAGGTTTTAATTCTCAAGCATTTGCAATTTTGCACAACCATCACAAAACAATTGGATTGCACCCATGCCATGGAAATCTTGGCCTTAAACTTGGCCGCAAGGATGGAAAGATACTTATGGAAAATATCCTCAATATCCTCAATATCAACAACCTTGCCTTGTTTTTCCACCACAATATTTCCCTCAACATGTTCAACTAAATCAACCTCAGAATCCAAATCCACAAGTTTCGTTACCATTACCTCAAGGAAAAAATCAATTTCCTACTCAATCACTTCCAAATCCAAATAATAACAAAAATTCAGAAACTGTTTACAATAATTAAGGACAAAATTTCCAAACCTACATGATAACTCTGATATTTCTAAATAATGTCCAACTGAGATCTGGTAGAGTATTGGAAAAGAATTCCCCATCAATTGTTATTCAAGAATCTAAAAAGGAGAATCTCTTTGAAAAAAGGGAAATCTATTAATCAAGAAGAAAAATATCAAAAGCAATCCACCCCTATACATTCTGATGATATTCCAATAAACTCAACTCCCATCATAGAATAACCTTCAGTATCTGTCCAAACACCACCTTTTCCTAAGAGATTGAAAATTGATAAAGGGGTTAAAAAACAGATTTTATTTCCTGATTATGATATGATAGATGAACAAGAGAATGTTTGTATAAAAATTCCTTTGTTACAAGCTATCAAAGAAGTACCAATATTTTCAAATACAATGAGGGAGTTAAGTATTAAAGGCCACAAAGGAACAGAAAAGGAGTCAAAAGAATTTAATTAGTTGGAAAATTTGCAGATATCATGATGGGAAAAACAACAATTCAGAAATATCTTGATCTAGGAAGTCCCATTGTGAAAACACATATCAATGGTATCAAAATTCCAAATACATTAATTGATTTAAGAACAACTATAAACATCATGAGTAAACAACTATGAATCAATTAAAACTTTCTAATCTTCAATGTACACCTACATTGTTGCAATTAGCATACAGATCTATTATTAAACTTGATGGTGTATTAGAAGACATATGTGTATCCTTAGATTCTTGGGAGTATCATGTTGATTTTATGATTCTATCACCCAAGAGTAATTTAGGAGGGCATCCATTGATTCTAGGAAGGCATTTTATAAGTTGTAGATATGGTGATATGTTTATTTCTAATGGAAGTTCAACAAATAAATTCACATGACATCTTCCTGCAAAAACAAAAATAGAGGTAGAAAGTGAAGAATGGATAGATGATGATATTCATATACGACCAGTCTTTATTACTTCACAAATAGATGAAGAAGATCAGATTTTGAACTTAATGGAAAATAATGAGTCTTCCTCATATTTTGAATCTAATCAAAGTTTTCAAGAACAATGTAATATTGAATATTTATCATCTCAACTTTTATCTTTAGATTCTATGGAAAATTTTGGCAATTCTTCAATAGAAATCTTTCCAGAAAAAACCTTGAATATCAATAATAATCTGGCAGAATTTCAAAAGAAAGATTTAATAAAAATGTTACTAGAACACTCATTTTCTTATGCATGGGAATACACTTAGATGAAATTAATTGATCCCAATACTTGTATACATTATATTTACATTGAAGAAAATTCCAAACTAGTTCGGCAATCTCAGAGGAGAATGAATCCAAATTTAAGGGAAATTGTTAAGGAGGAACTACAAAAATTGTTGAATGTGAATTTCATTTATCTAATATCAGATAGATAGTGGGTTTCACCATTGATAATTGTTCCTAAAAATATTGGAAAATGGAGAGTATGAATTGACTATAGGGAATTGAATAAATCCACTTTAAAAGATCATTTTCCACTTCCTTTTATAGATCAAGTTTTGCATACATTGGCAGGAATTACATATTTCTCATTCTCGGATGGTTTTAGTGGATATAACGAAATCCAAGTAGCTCCAGAAGATCAAGATAAGACCACTTTTACCTATCCATGGGGAACCTATGCCTACCGAGTACTTCCTTTTGGACTATGTAATGCACTTGCAACATTCCAAAGGGCAGTTTTAGGCATTCTCTCTGATCTAATTCATGATTGTGTGAAAGTTTATCTGGATAATTTTACTGTCTATGGAAATTCCTTTGAAGAAGCTCTTAAAATTTTGGAAAAATTTCTCATTACATGTAAGGAAGAAAATCTCTCATTAAGCCATGAATATTTTTTTATGATGTTTACCAAGGGAATTGTTTTAGGACACCATATTTTAGGGAATGGCATTAGAGTGGATACATCTAAAGTAGAAGTTATTTATAATTATCAATTCGAACTTGGCAGAGAGATGTTAGAAGTTTTATTGGTTTTACTGGTTACTATAGAAGATTAATAGAAAAATTTAAAAAAATTGCTTCTCCATGTTTCAAATTTCTCACAAGATATTGTGAATTCATTTGGAATTATGATTGCCAAAAAGCTTTTGAAACATTGAAATAAAATATTTTTGAAGCAGCCATTTCAAGAGGACCAAATTGGAAACTACCTTTTCACGTTTCAACTGATGCTTTAGATATAGCTTTAGGACATATACTAGGACAAAAGGGTTTAACTCCTTATGCCATTTACTACACCAATAAAAATTTGACTATTGTAGAGTTAAATTATACTGTAACATAAAAGGGTCTTTTAGCTGTTGTCCATGCCATTAATAAACTCATACATTACATCACTAGTTAGGAAACCTTTGTACATACATATCTTTATACAATTAGGTATTTAATGAATAAACCAATCACTAATGGAAGAATTACAAAATGGTTATTGTTGTTACAAGAATTCAATATTACTATTTTGGATTAACGTGGAAAAAAAAATACAATTACTAACTTTCTATCTAAGATTCAAAATGATAATAATGATGTACTTGTAATAATGATAATAATGATAATAATGATAATGATGTATCTATTAAATATCCTTGGTTTGCACATATTTCTATTTATTTGGCTACATGGAAGTTACCACTATATTTGTCACCTCGAGAGAAAAGAAAGGTAATTCAAATTAGTGCATCTTACTCATGGATAAATGGAGAATTATACAAAACAGAGCTAGATTTGATCATTCGAGGATGTGTTAGAGAAGATGAAGCACTAGAGATATTAATGGCTTGTCATGATGAACGATTTGGAGGACGCTTCACTAATAAAATAAGTTGTTACAATGTCCTTCTCTTCAGATGTTATTGGCCTTCCCTTTTTAAGGATGACAAAAAATATGTTAAGAGATGTGATAGTTGTCAAAGAATGGGGAAACATGTTTCTTCAGATGAAATGCCTTTACAACCTTAGGTACTCATTGAACCTTTTGATAAATGGGCTCTAGATTTTTTTGGTGGAATTAATCCATCACCGAGACAAAAAAGGTACATTCTTGTCTGCATTGATTATGTTACAAAATAGGTAGAAGCTAAAGCACTTTCTTCTGCTACTAAAAATTTTGTAGTTTCATTTCTTTTTGAGGATATATTTACCCATTTTAGTGTTCCAAGGGAAATTGTGACTGATCAAGGTACTCAATTTACATCCAATTTGGTACAAAAGATAATGGAGGAATACAAAATCAAACATCGAAAGTCCACTCCATATCATCCACAGACAAATGGACACGTGGAATCAACCAATAAAGTAATTGAAACAATTCTTACCAAGACTATGCATTTGCATAGAAGAGATTGGGAAGAAAAGCCTCTAGAAGCTTTATGTGCATATTGTACCACATGGAGAAATACCATAGTACATACTCACTATGAACTTGTTTATGGGAAACAAGTCTTATTTCCTATTGAGTTCTAGGTAAAGAACTTCAAGACAATAGTGAAATTGGGTCTTGATCTATCTGAAGCACAAAAACAAAAAATAGAGCACCTGAATGAACTAGATGAGATATGACATGATGTTATTTAAAGAACCAACATAGTTCAACAAAAAAGATCTAGGTGGCATGAACAATTCATAAAAGAAAGGAAATTTCGGCTAGGAGATTGGGCATTACTTTTTGACTCAAAATTAAAATATTTTCAAGGGAAATTTCAAACTCATTGGCTTGGGCCTCATGAGATTGAAACTGTCTTTGATAATGGTGCAGTCAGGACTAGAACCATTGATGAAGAAAAAGTGACCTTCCTTGTAAATTCTCATCGATTGAGAATTTATCATAAACCATTGGCAAGGGAAGAATTTATTAAAAATCTACAAGACAATATTGATTTGATGGTGGCTATGAAGGATTTCCCTTCCTCTCCAACTTGACCTGCAAAGCCTTTTGTTCTTCTAATATATATATATATATATATATATATATATATATATATATATATACATACATACATACATACATACATATATATATCTATGTATGTATGTATGTAGTATATGGTGTAAACATGAAAGCCATCACTATTGACATGTTTATACATTAAAATTTACGATGAAAACCAAGTAGTCTTGGCACCCTAGATTTTCTTTTTTAAACCCTATTCTATTCCCATTTATTTGTAACCCTAATTTTGTTGTCAAATAAGCAACTACATAATTGTTGAGAATCAATAGGTTCAAAAAATTTTGCAGCTAATACTGACAGGGACAAACTGGGACAATTGAAGATATTGGCAGAAGAAAATGATCAAGCTTGCAATTGAATGCATCCAAGGACAATCTACAAAGGTCAATCAAATCATTAGAATCATAAATCCAAAGGTATATAAATATTAGATTAAATAATAAAGGTAATAAACATTAGATTATGAAATAAAATAGACGTTACTACAACAATTTGAAGTAATCGTTACTATTCCAAATTCAGATTTAACTATAAATACTATGTCCTATCAACGAATTTGGTCCTAAGGCCATTCATCATTCATCATTGTGTAGATACTCCACTCCATAAACCTTGATAATTTTGCCCTCATTCATACCCTTTTTCTTGAAATCCTTTTCACTCATTTCCATTGATGATTTCACTCTCATCCATACTTAGTTTTTCCAAAGCCATTTTTTCTCTATAACCTTGTCAAAAGATGCAATTGCAGGTTGAGAATTTGCAAACATGGGGGTTATTGTGAGGATATAGTTGGATGGGAAGAAATTGATGGAGGGTTATCCATAAGTCATACATATGTTACAACAAGTACAATGGTTGGAATTTGTAGAAAACAATAACGGATATTACAAAGACGTAACAAAGTATTTAGCTTGAGCATTTGATGGAGTTGAGGTGGAAATTGGAGATGTGAAAATAGTAGTGACATAATATTTCATGGCAGAAGTAACTGGGCTACCTAGGTTTAGTAAATCATGGTTCAAAAACAGAGGAATTGAAGGAAATGAATGGAGGACATTTCTCCAAAACCCAAGTATGGAGACTTCAATCTTTAATAAAGGCATCCCAAGTACAACTCTTAAAACAAAATGGAGAAATTTACTATTGGTCATTCAAAAATTTATTACTTGTGAAGGTATATTAGGCAGTATGGTTTTCTATCATATACGTTTGATGATACATTTCCTTGAGGGTAATGGAATTAATTCTCCTTATTTTTTACTCAATAGCCTAAATAAAATGACCGGTAATACTCAAAGAAGAATATAGTCTATTGAAAATACCATGTATCATCATGACTTGATAAAAATGTTGATTGAAGCCCATCTCAAAAGTATATGAAATGTTTGGGAAATTTTTCTAGTCAGAAACCACTTTAAAGAGGTATAATAGGAAGAGCCCAACAAAAAAAATAAAGAGAAGTATAAAATGGTTATCTCTAAACCCTAAAGTTGACCTACCTCTACAACAAGAGAAACCCTTCGAGCATGAAACTCCCCTTGACGATGTACTAAAAAATATTAAAAAGAAGAATGTTAGAAGAAGAAAAAATAGTGATAAGGAAGAAAACATATCAAGAAGAAAAACAGAGGAAGTAGAGCAAGCAAAGATAGAACAAAGAAAAGTTCAAAAACAAATTTCTCTCACTAAAATCTCATCCACTGTAAGGAGGAGTGCAAGACTCAAGAAAAAAATGAAGGAATCATCTCGACAATCCATAGAGTTTGTATATTTGGAGGAAGAAGAATGGCTAAAGGCTCCATCACCAATTATTTTGTCACCAATTCCATCACCAGTTTTATCACTAGTTTCATCACCAATTGCTAATAAAGTAAGAAGAACACCTGAAATTGACCCAATCCAACAGGAGATATATGATTTATAGAATCTTTTTAGAAAATAACTACAGGGAATATCACTGCATCCTCTTTAAATCAAGAAAAATAAATTTATTATGGTAGTCCACAAGAACCTCTAATTATAAATACTTTCAAATAGGAAAATTTTGAATTGGAGACATTAAACAGGAACACGAAACATTGAAAGTGAAAAATGAAATACAGAGGACCATTAATGATAATATTCTCTTACATATTTCTCTATGCTATGATAAGAATAAGAATCTAAAAGAAAAGAACAAATCCCTTAAGGGAAAAGTCTTACGTTTGAAGTATAAGATTTTGATGAAGAAACCAAGGATGGCAATCACTAAGAAGAAGGCAAAGAAGAAAAATCTAGATGTTATAACTCAAGTATATGAAGGAGTTCAGTAATAGGATGGGTTCATCAGTTTTGAATTTTTTTCATGAGGACATGCAATGACCTCCATGCGAGGGAATGTTGAGCCTCACAATTGCCTCTTTTTGACACCCTTTTTCACTATATCTATTTCTTTTTTACCTTCATAATCACACATTGGGCATCAAACACAAGAATTATGACATGGAAGGTATACAATTGTCTTATATTTCATAAATTAATAATGTTTTTTATTATTTAGTTTAATTCTTACTTTATCTATCAAATTGCAATGATTCTGCAGCTAATTTATGATTCTATTGCCAATTCCATGGTTTGACAAGTTCCAGGGTGTCAGCTAGGAAGACAAATATATGGGTAGGTGGTAATTGGTGCACTCAATGATTTCCACCTACTCTCATGAACCAGATTGATGGAAGTAGGTCTTGGTGATGCGGTCAAAGATGAACTTAAACTCTATAGTTGCCAACAAGTGAGCAAGAACGAGATTTATACCTCATGATTTGCTTTGATAATAACAAACCATGAGCGAATTATGTTACGGTATATATTCAAGTTAATTATAGTTTTCGTTGATAGGGATTAGGCGTATAGCTCTGAACAATTTATTTCTATGAGATCTATAAAAATACCCCTCGACATAAATGAAAAGATTGTTAAGTAAAGACGTGACAATGAGATTTATACTCTGTTTTTCAAGCTATGTTTATAAAATAATCATTTTGTCTTCTCATGTGTGGTTAAGTGTTTGATCAATAGCGTGAATGCCTACTTCTTGTGGAGGGCCTCTCAAGCTATAAGGATTACTGTTTCGTTTTCAGTAGATATAAATTGTCTTTATATTCTCATAGATTTTTGTTTGTTTGATTAAGTAATTTCATTCTAATTTCTTCCATATGTGAATTAATTTTTTTCTACTAATCATTTTGTTTGTTCATAGATTCTAAATGCACATGGATAAATTTTAGTAGCAATGGCATAGTTTTATACTTTAATCAATTAGTCATAATTTTATCTTTCTTATAGTCAGAGGATTTATTTGTAGAGTTTAATGTTAAATTTCAAGCATGTGTGATCTATAATTCAAGCAAGTGGAATGTATTTTAAGTAGGAGTTTGTTCCATTTTGTTTTAATACAAGTCTAATTATTGTTTATATAGATGTGTGATGAGATTCAATAGTATTTTTTGCTTCTACAATTCAATGTGTGTATATAATTCTCATTTATGCAGAGTGTGGAATTAATATTCATTTATGGAAAGTGTGGGACTGATTTACAAAAGTGTGAGATTTTCTTTACTTCAAAGTAGAGTGTGATATTTCTACAAGTAAAAGTAGCTTTAAGTAAGAGAGTGTGATCATCATTGTAAAGTTAATCTTATTTTCTAGGAATAACCAATTTACTCATAGAAGACATGCATTTCAATAACTCAATTTAATTGTTGAATTGAGGCTTCTGTGATCCGTATCAAGTTTTATGAGAATATTTTTCGGCGTAAATCAAAAAATGATACATTTGTTGACGCATTTCAAACCAACGAGTGTGGTTCATTGTCAGGACAAGTTGAAGAATCAGACCATGGCTGCATGTTAAATAGGGAGAGCAGATCTTCCAACGGTTAGGTTTCACTAGGAAACGACTATATCAGACTCAACAACTAGACTGGACCAATGACTATATTTCACCATGAAACAACTAAATTTGACTAGCCAACTAGACTAGACGAAGGGTAGGGACATGGACTAATACTATATTTGATAAAATTATTTAATTATAATAATATTATTAGATAAATAATTATTCAATGTATTAATAGTGTTTAATATACATATTATCATAATATATTTTTTAATGTTCTGAATGCCATTAATGTCTAAAATAGATAATCTTATGAAATGCTATATATGAATATTATTTTAATACTTTTATATTAGTATGGTTTATTATTTAAGTAAAACGTTAACTATATTTGTGTTTAAAAATAATAAATCTAGGGAATATTAATAATAATAATCAAGTAAAATGTTAACATATTTATGTTAATATGTTAATAGTAATTTAACAGTAGATCTAGGGATTATTAATGTTAATAATAGTATGGATTTATTATTACTCTTAATATTCCTAAATATATAACTATAATAATAATATTATAAAGTTAATTATTATCTCATAATTATTATTATTATTATTATTATTATTATTATTAATGGTTTGGGTAATAGAATTTATTAATTGAATATAAACTTACAACATTAAGTTATCTAATATAAACTTGAACTTTCTACTTAAATCAATAACCATCTATAATATATTTTTTTAATCCATTAAGTTAGTTATGAAATAGACCATCTAATAAATTTAAGGAAATGAATATGAGGGAGATTTCTAAAAGGACTAAAATCAAAGGGGAACTAAGGAGAAAGAAAGCAGGTTAGTTAAAAAACTTTACTCCTCAATGGTTAGGAATAGAGAAGGGATTTTTATTTCATGAATAGAGAATTTGTTCAAATCATTAATCGAGAAGGGGTGAAAGAAACCAGGTGACCATAAGAATCAAAGAGACGATAAAAAGGAAACAACAATGAACCAAAAGACGAGGGGGAAGAAACAACCAGGAACAGAGGGCAGGGATCCAGCAACTGCTGATTTTCTAGCCGTCATCTCTATTGAGATTGCTCGGCCTTTTTTCAATCTCAATGGCTTCCCTAAATTTCCGGTGATGAAACCGTACAACCTTAGCAATAACACAAGCCTCCTCAATACAAATGTGATGTGCAGTCTTCTTTGCATGATCCGCTAGTGCGGAAGACTAGGTCCTCCCATATTTTAGGTCTACTGAGTGCTCATTAATGCTTTGATTAATAGAGCGACCCGTCTCACCAATGTAGGGGGTGCCATAGGAACAGAGAATAATATAGACACCTTTTATGTCATTAGGGTTGATTGGAACCTTCACCGATTAGAGGGAATTACGAATGGTGTTAAGGGGTCTAAAGGTCGAGAGAACATTATGCTTCCTAAGATTCCATGCAATCTTATAAGTGGTCCCTTGGATAAAAGGTAGATGGACCCCTGAGACTCAATATTTAGGTTCTTTCTTAACCAACGAATTCTTGTTGGCTTTAAGGAAATCCCTCTGTCCAAGGTGTGGGCTTTCTCTTTAATGAAGCTCTTTTCATCAGAGATTCTCAGCGCACGAGTAGCAAGTGTGTTGAGAATGCCCAAATTTTGAGCAAGGAAATGATGGGAATTAGTGTGAAGATACAACTCAGTATGTGTTTTCTTCCGAAATAATTGGTGGGAGAAGTAACCATCATTATTCTTCGAAATAAGAATATTGAGGAAAGGAAGGCATCCATTGACTTCTTGTTCCATAGTGAACTTAATGGTGGAGGATTGACTATTGAGATGCTTGAAGAACAGATCCAACTCATCTTGGCCATGAGACCAGATGACATTCGTGTCATCTACAAATCTTTTCCAAAGAATTGGTAGGAGACGGGCTGAGCCGAAAGCCTTGGATTAAAAATAATCCATAAAATGATTAGAAACAATAACGGAAAAGGGGTTGCCCATGGCAACACCACAGATTTGCTCAAAGAACTGACCTTTGAAGTTGAAAAAAGTGGAAGTGAGACAGATCTCAACTAACCGAGCAGTATCAGGGTCTGTGAGTTAGTTGATAACCTCCATGGCCTCCTTTATAGGAATGCAAGTGTAAAGGGAGACCACATCGAAACTCACAAGAATTTCCCCAAGGTCAAGCTTTATGCCCTTAAGCTCTTCAACAAAGGACACAAAATCTTTGAAGAAAGACTTTGTAAGGCCAACTAAGGGTTTAAGCTTCAAGGCAAGGTATTTAGCAAGAAGGTAGGTAGGAACACCAATGGTGTTGACAATGGGCCTTAGGGGAGCCCCCTCCTTGTGAATCTTTGGAAGCCCATAGATCCTTGGAGTAATGGGGCTACTCTCAATGAGTTTATGGCAAAAGGAACCCAAAGAGCTACTGGACTTGATGGCGAGAGCCACAGTCCTAGAGATATTTTTTAGGGGATTCTTGGAAAGGTTTTTATAGATTCCACTACTATATAGATGATTTAACATCTTCTAGTGATAATCCTCTTTGTTGAGGATGACAACAACCCCTCCTTTGTTGGCTTTTAGAACCATGACATCTTTATTCTGGTTTAAGGATCTGAGGGCATCAAATTCATCCTGGCAGATGTTGTTGTTGGGGGGTTTAGCCTTCCTAAGGACAATAACACAATCTTTCTTGATAGTGTCCTTAATATTATCGGGTAAGCCCCTAATCCCAAATTCTACATCACAAATAATGTCTTCTACTGGGATCTTTTTAGGGGCTAGGGAAAAATTTAAACCTTTACCCAGAAGGTTAAAAACGGAAGGGGGAAAGTAGAAACTAGAAAGATTGATAACCTTATTATTTCGAGAGGGAGGGGGAAGATTATAGTTATTATTAGTATTATCATTACTATGATTCTTATTAGCGTCACATTCATAATTAATCATATAATCTTTGTTTTTAACAATATTGTTATCCTTATAATAATTATTATGTTTTAAACTATTAATGCTATTAATATTTGATAAACTATTATTATTATTATTACATAAAACTATACCTATATCTAGTTTATCGACATAAGGATAATTTTCATGCTTATGGTTACTCTCATAGATATTAGTTCCCTCACCACATCCGTTGATAGGGCTCAACAAACCTGTGAATGGATCATACTTCGAATCCCTCTTAGGTGAGGATAAGACCTGGTTGTTGGACTCAGTGAGGATGATAGGCGGACCAGAAGGGACGGGGGCATGACCAGGCAATGACGACAAACCAGCATGAGTAATAATAACAGAGTTGCATGATGGACTAGGTGTAGGTGAGGAGACGACCATGCAGTCAGATTCAGTGACGAGGGTAGGCAGACCAGAAGGGATGGGTTCACAACAAGGTGACAGTGTTAGAGTCACTAATGAACTCGGCTGAACATAAACCTCAAGGCTGGGCTCATTAGAGGAAATCCCATCTGAAGGGCTGAGATAGGACTGAACCTTGACCACAATCGAGCTAGACAACCTGAGGGACATGGCTACTGTCTGAAGGTAAGGCAGGATCGCTGGATGACTGGTTTGAATCTGAAATGACGGGGAACATGTTGAGGCTGCCATGGCGTCAGGTCTCTTTGACAGACCTCAAAGACTTTGTTGGAATCGCAGGTAGGGAGGCTAAGCTAGAAAGACTACAAGTCCAAGCCTGGAGGTCCAACCTCTGATTGGCTAAAAGTCGACTATGGGATATTCCTTCCAAAGATTGGAGAGGGTTGTTGAACACTGAAGATTTATGGGCCAGTTTTTGAAATTTTGAAGCTTGTTTTTTCCTCCGGAGATCTTCCATACACAGGCATTTCAACGTTGAACATGCATCAATTCTAGCCCAAAGGGAGGTGAAAATCAAGCCCGGAAGTTCCAAATGCAAATCCAGAGGATTTTGAGAAAGAAGATCCAGGGATTTTCTAACCCCGCTAATCTCAGATCTCAATAATGCTAAATTGGCCTTAAGAAAGACTCGATGGTTCTGAGGAGTGTGGAGGCGATGATTAATCTGGGCAAAAGCTAGAATGGTGGAGGAATCTCCACATCTTTTAAGAAATGCCAGATCTGACTTCAACTTCGAAACCTGCAAGCATGCCCATTCAAAACGATGAACCTTAGTTGCAGTGGCTCTTCTATGCAAGGATTCAATTGTTGAATTGAAGCTTATGCGATCCATATCAATTTTTATGAGAAGCTTTTTCAGCGTAAATCACAACATGATACATTTGTCGACGCATTTCGAACGACTGATTGTGGTTCATCGTCAAGACAAGTTGAAGAATCATATCATGGCTACTAGGTTTGACTAGGAAACGGATATATCAGACTCGGTAAGTAGACTGGACCAACGACTATGTTTGACCATGAAATGGCTAAATTTGACTATCCAACCGGACTGGACCAAGGGATAGGGGCATGGACTAATATTATATTTGATAAAATTATTTAATCATAATAATATTATTAGATAAATAAT
>APFE030976280.1:111236-144285 GCA_000404065.3 Pinus taeda
TATTATATTTAATAATAGTATTATTATCCTTATTATTATTATTAATGGTTTGGGTAACTTAATAATAGAATTTATTAATTAAATATAAACTTACAACATTAAGCTATCTAATGTAAACTTGAACTTTCTACTTAAATCTTATTTTAGATCAATAACCATCTATAATAGATAATTTTTTAACCCATTAAGCTATTTATATAATGGACCATCTAATAAATTTAAGGAAAAGAATATGAGCGAGATTTCTAAAAGGACTAAAATCAAAGAGGAACTAAGGAGAAAGAAAACAGGTTAGTCAAAAAAATTTACTCCTCAATAGTTAAGGATAGAGAAAGGATTTTTATTTCATTAATAGACAATTTGTTCAAATAATTAATTGAGAAGGGGTGAAAGAAACTAGGTGACCATAAGAATCAAAGAGACGATAAAAAGGAAACAACAATGACCGAGAAGACGAGGGAGAAGAAACGACTATGAAGAGAGGGCAGGGATCCAACAACTGTTGATTTTCCACCCATCATATCTATTGAGATTGCTCAACCTTTTTTCAATCTTAATGGCTTCCCTAAATTTCTGGTGATGAAACTATGCAACCTTAGCAATAATATGGGCCTCCTCAATACAAATTTCATGTTTAGTCTTCTCTGCATGTTCCGCTAGTGTGGAAGATCGGTGCCTCCCATGTTTTAGGTCTGCTAAGTGCTCATTAATCCTTTGATTAATAAAGTGACCCGTCTCACCAATGTAGCGGGTCCCACAGGCACAGGGAATAATATAGACACCTTTCATGTCCTTAGGGTCGACCGGATCCTTTACTAATTGGAGGGAATTACGAATGATGTGAAGGGGTCTAAAGGTCAAGGGAACATTATGCTTCCTAAGATTCTTTGCAATATTATCAATGGTCCCTTGGATAAAAGGTATATGGACCCCGGAGACTCCATCTTTAGGGTCTTTCTTAGCAAACGAATTCTTGTTGTCTTTAAGGAAATCCCTCTGACCAAGTTGTCTACTATAACTGTTATCAACAAAGAAATTAAGGAGATGGGTTTTCTCTTTATTGAAGCTCTTTTCATCAGAGATTGTCAGTGCATGAGTAGCAAGTGTGTTAAGAACACCCAAATTTTGAGTAGGGAAATGATGGGAACTGGCATGAAGATACTTCTCAGTATGTGTTTTCTTCCGAAACACTTGGTGGGAGAAGGAACTGTCATTATTATTTGAAATAAGAATATCGAGGAAAGGAAGGCATCCATCGACTTCTTGTTCCATAGTGAACTTAATGGCAAAGGATTGACTATTGAGATGCTTGAAGAAGAGATCCAACTCATCTTGGCCATGAGACTAGATGACATCCGTGTCATTTACAAATCTTTTTCAAAGCTTGGGCAGGAGACGGGCTGAGGCCAAAGCCTTGGATTCAAAATCTTCCATAAAAATATTAGCAACAATAGGGGACAGGGGGGAACCCATGGCAACACCATAGATCTGCTAAAAGAACTCGCCTTCAAAGCTGAAAAAAGTGGAAGTGAGATAGATCTCAACTAACCAAGCATTATCAAGGTTCGTGAGTTGGTTGATAACCTCCATGGCCTCATTTATAGGAATGCAAGTGTAAACAAAGACCACATCGAAATTCACAAGAATGTCCCTAGGTTCAAGCTTTATGCCCTTATGCTCTTCAACAAAGGAGACTTTATAAGGCTAACTAAGGGTTTAAGCTTCAAGGCAAGGTATTTAGGAAGAAGGTAGGTATGACCACCAATGGTGTTGACAATGGGCCTTAGAGGAGCCCCCTCTTTATGAATCTTTGGAAGCCCATAGATCCTTGGAGTAATGGGGCTACTGTCAATGAGTTTATGGAAAAAGGAACCCACAGAGCTACTGGAATTGATGATAAGAGCCATAGTCCTAGAGATCTTTTTCAGGGGATTCCTGGAAAGATTTTTATAGCTTCCACTATTATAGATGATCTAACATCTTCTGGTGATAATCCTCTTTGTCAATGATGAAAGAAACCCCTCCTTTATCAGATTTTAGAACCATGACATATTTATTCTGGTTTAAGGATCCGAGGGCATCAAATTCATCCTTGCTGATGTTCCTGCTAGGGGGTTTTCCCTTCCTAAGGAAAACAACACAATCTTGCCTAATAGTGTCCTTGATATTATTAGGTAAGCCCTTAATCCCAAATTCTACATAAAAAATAATGTCTTCTACCAGGATCATTTTAGGGGCTAGGGTAAAATTTAAACCTTTCCCTGGAAGATTAAAAATGGAAGGGGGAAATGAGAAACTAGAAAGATTGGTAACCTTATTATTTCAAGAGGAAGGGGGAAGATTATGGTTATTATTATTATCATTACAATTCTTATAATTACCATGGTTCTTATTGGCATCACATTCATAATCAATCATATAATCTTTGATTTTAACAATATTGTTATCCTTATAATCATTATTATGTTTTAAACTATGATGGTTTATCAAATATTAATAGCATTAATAGTTTAAAACATAATAATGATTATAAGGATAACAATATTGTTAAAAAGAAAGATTATATGATTAATTATGAATGTGATGCCAATAAGAATCATATTAATTATAAGAATTGCAATGATAATAATAATAGCCATAATCTTCCCCATCCCTCTCAAAATAATAAGGTTATCAATCTTTCTAGTTTCTCCTTTCCCCCTTCCAATTTTAATCTTCTGGGTAAAGGTTTAAATTTTGTCGTGGCCCCTAAAAAGATCTCGATAGAAGACATTATTTATGATGTAGTATTTGGGATTAGGGGCTCACCGATAATATTAAGGACACTATTAGGCAATATTGCATCGTTGTCCTTAGGAAGGCAAAACCCCCCAGCAACAATATCAGCAAGGATGAATTTGATGCCCTCAGATCCTTAAACTAGAATAAAGATGTTGTAGTTATAAAAGCCAATAATGGAGGGCCTGTTTTCATCCTTGACAAAGAGGATTATCCCCAAAAGATGTTAGATCATCTCTCTAATAGTGGAAGATATAAAAAGCTTTCCAAAAATCCCTTGAAAAATATCTCTACGACTGTGGCTCTTGCCATCAAGTCCATTATCTTTGTGGGTTCCTTTTGCCATAAAATCATTGAGAGTAGCCCCATTAGTCCAAGGATCTATGGGCTTCCAAAGATTCACAAGGAGGGGGCTCCCCTAAGACCCATTGTCAACACCATTGGCGGTCCTACCTACCTTCTTGCTAAATACCTTGCCTTGAAGCTTAAACCCTTAGTTGGCCTTATGGAGTCTTTCGTCAAAGACTCTGTGTCCTTTGTTGAAGAGCTTAAGGGCATAAAACTTGACCCTAGGGACATTCTTGTGAGTTTCAATGTGGTCTCCCTTTACAATTGCATTCCTATAAATAAGGCCATGGAGGTTATCAACCGACTCATAGAGCCTGATACCACTTGGTTAGTTGAGATATGTCTCTTTTCCACTTTTTTTAGCTTCAAAGGTGAGTTCTTTGAGCAGACCTATGGTGTTGCCATGGGATCCCCCCTGTCCCCTGTTGTTGCTAATATTTTTATGGAATATTTTGAATCCAAGACTTTGGCCTCAGCTCATCTCCTGCCCAATCTTCGGAATAGATTTGTAGATGACATGAATGTCATTTGGTCTCATGGCTAAGATGAGTTGGATCTCTCCTTCAAACATCTCAACAATCAATCCTCCACCATTAAGTTCACTATGGAACAAGAAGTTTATGGATGCCTTCCTTTCCTCGATATTCTTATTTCAAAGAATAATGACTATTCCTTCTCCCACCAAGTGTTTTGAAAGAAAACACATACTGAGAGGTATCTTCATGCCAATTCCCATCATTTCCCTGCTTAAAAGTTGGATGTTCTTAACACACTTGCTACTCGTGTGCTGAGAACCTTTGATGAAAAGAGCTTCAATAAAGAGAAATCCCATCTCCTTAATGTCTTTGTTAATAACGGTTACAGTAGACACCTTCGTCACAGGGCTTTCCTTAAAGCCAACAAGAATCTGTTGATTAAGAAAGACCCTAAAGATCGAGTCTCAAGGGTCCATATACCTTTTATCCAAGGGACCACTGACAAGAATTCAAGGATTCTTAGGAAGCATAATGTGCCATCGACCTTTAGACCCCTTAACACCATTCATAATTCCCCCTGATCGGTAAAGGATCTGGTCGACCCTAAGGACATAAAAGGTGTCTATATTATTCCCTATTCTTGTGAGACCCCCTACATTGGTGAGACAAGTCGCTCTATTAATAAGAGGATTAATGAGAAATCAACAGACCTAAAACATGGGAGGACCCAGTCTTCCACACTGGCGGAGCATGTAGAGAAGACTAAACATCACGTTTGTATTGAGGAGGTCTATGTTATTGTTAAAGGTTGTGCAGTTTCATCACCAGAAATTTAGGTAAGCCATTGAGATTTAAAAAAGGTCGAGAAGTCTCAATAGATATGATGGCTGGAAAATCAGCAGTTGTTGGATCCATGCCCTCTCTTCCTAGTCATTTCTTCCCCTTCATCTTCTGGTTCGTTGTTGTTTCATTTTTATCATCTCTTTGATTCTTATGGTTTCCTCGTTTCTTTCACTTGTTCTCAATTAATGATTTGAAAAAAAATTATATTCATGAAAAAATATCCTTTCTCTATCCCTAACTATTGAGGAGTAAAGTTTTTTAACTAAGTTGTTTTCTTTCTCCTTAGCTCCTCTTTGATTTTAGTGCTTTTAGAAATCTCCCTCATATTCTTTTCCTTAAATTTATTAGATGATCCATTATATAACTAGTTTAATGGGTTAAAAAATTCTCTATTATAGATGGTTATTGATCTAAAATTTAGATTTAGGTAGAAAGTTCAAGTTTACATTAGATAGCTTAATGCAGCCATGTTTTGATTCTTCAATTTGTCCTAACGATGAACCACACTCGTTGGTTCAAAACACGTCGACAAATGTATCATTTTCTGATTTACGCCGAAAAGTCTTCTCATAAAACTCAATTTAATTTAGAATAAAAGGCTTCTATCACATGCAGTGAATTACACTTCACTAGCTTAATAGCCCTGGTCGATAATTTATGTAAACAATTTAAGGTCAATTAAATTTTCAAACAAGTTGTATGATTTTCCGAGTTGTATAGATCATGCATGAAATCAGTTATGGACCTAAGTTTGGATTTTAGAGTTTTGGAAGAATGATTTTCCAATTAAATATGGGCCGATCCCCTTAGGAATTGCGCAAGGAAATAGGGGCTTGGCAGGCAGAATAATTGGCTAAGTGTTGGCCAGAGCGGGCTTGTGAGGTAGAGAGTTGATTATACTTGTGGTGGGATTGTTCTAGTGATAATAAGCATTAAATTTTCATCTTGGATTTATAATTGATGCAATATAGTAGTCTAGGTTTTGAGCTGTTGCTTTCCCCAGAGAAATATTGTGTTAATGTGTGAGTGATTATCTTCCTCTTACTGATTATTGTTTCCATCTATCTATTGGTTTTCATTGTTGAGAGTAGAAGTAGATTCTGGTCTTGCGTTTTAGAAAATTAAATGAGTTGTTGAATCTACAAGAGAAATATACATGGTATCGGAGTTGAAGACAATATACTATAAGAGATTTCAATTTTGGGGTTATAGGAGAAATTTCAATTTGCAATTCATACTTCTTGATCCGAAAATGGATTTCTACATTTTGAGACTTGAGTATGCCTTGGAAGGAAACTCGAATTACATAGCATCGAAGGATAGGATGGAAGTAGTGCTTGAGGATAATGCCCTCAAGAAATTAATTGATCAAGACATTCCTAAGCCACCGACACCCGATGCTAATGATCTGGTCGAATGGAAGAAGTGTGTGGCAAAGGCGAGTCAGATTATTCTTGAGGGAGTTTGAGACCACATTGTCTCCAATTTCCATGGAAAGGAAACTTCATACTAAATGTGGAAGATATTAAAGGACCTGTTTTAGAATAATAATGAGCATAGGAATTTGGAACTAAAGGAAAAACTTGGAAATATCAAGATGGAGAAGGGCGAATCAATTCATAAATGCTTGACCAAGTTCACTCATTGTCAATATGAGCTTGGAAGTGTTGGGATCACCATTGTTGAGGATGATATGGTGAGCCTAGATGTTCTAGGACTACCCAAGAGTTGGAATAGTTATGAGGACTCTATTAATTGGAGGGAGAAGCTACTAGATTGGGAACAACTATGGTCAGATTTGATGCAAAAAGAGATCAAAAGGAACAACAGAGACGGTTCCTCATCAAATAATGATGATGAGGAAAATTGTTCCTTAGTGGGTAAGGAAAAGAAAGGGAAGGGGAAGGCATCCCATTCCAAATTGGATTCTTGTCATGGAGGTAAGAAGATGGACATGTCAAAAGTAAAGTTCTCTCATTGTCACAAGTTGGGACACTTTTGCTACAAATTGTCCACTCAAGAAGTCCAAGAAGAAGTCCTTAGGAGGAGTGGCAAGTGAGGCTCTTGCCTCTCAATTTTAATTGGATTTTACTGTCATTGAATGCATGGTGTCATCAATGATGGGTAGTGTATGGTACCTAGAGAGTGGAGATTCAGTCCATATGACTAGCAATAAGGATATCCTTAGTGACATGTAGGAGAAGGATCTCCATATGCATATCGAGATGGGTGATGACGGGAGGTATAGTGCTACTAGATTGGGTATGGTTATATTTCAGAGGGAGATAGATGCTCCTCTCACATTGAGATATGTTATGTATGTTTCTAGGTTGAAGAATAACTTGGTATCCATTTCCATGCTAGAGTATAGAGGCTATGATGTGATCTTTAGTGAAGGAAAGGTGTATCTTTGTCACATAGCCATCCGACAGGTAAAGAGGATAGGGATTAGGGTGAAGAATCTCTACAAGTTGGAGGTATAACATTGTGTTTCCTTGAGAATGAAAGAAGAAAAGGTGTAGAGCCGAGACATCAGTGAGTTGTGGAACAGGCAATTGGGTAACTTGCATCATGAGGCTTTGAAAATCATGCAACATATTTCTACCTTTCTTCCCAAAGGTACGCTAGAGCAAGTTGATACATGAAAGGGGTGTACTTTGGAAAAATTCACCAAAGCTTACTTTCACGACCAATATAGTTGAGGAAAGGAGATTCTAGATCGAGTCCATTCAGATGTGTGTGGACCATTCTACACAACATCCATGACCAAACACAGGTATTATATTATATTTGTTGACAATTTTTCTTGTAAATGCTGGATCTTTTTCATGTGTAAGAAAGATCAAACTTTCGCAAAGTTTTGTGAATTTAAAGCACTGGTTGAGAAAGAGACTGGAAAGAAGGTTAAGGCTCTAAGGAGTGATAATGGTGGTGAGTATGTCTCAAATGAGTTTAAGAACTTATGTTCAGAAGAAGGGATTAAATGGGAGTTGATGACACCCCATAACCTACAGTAGAATGGAGTGGCCTAAAGGAAGAACATAAGCATTATAAGGGAAGCACGGGCAATGTTGCATGATTAGGGCCTACAACTACACTTGTGGGTTGAGGCATGCAATATAACTATTTATTTGCGGAACAAAAGCCCGCATAAAATTCTTGGGATGAGTACACCAAAGGAGGCTTTCATAGGGAAGAGACTAGATGTTGTTCACTTCATAATTTTTCGGTCATCGGTATATTGCCATGTGAGCAAAGATTCATGGAAGAAGCTTGAGCCAACAATAGAGTTGGGGATATTTATGTGGTACATTGACACTCACAACTATTGGGTGTACATGTTGACCAACAGGAAGGCAATGGTTTGCAGGGATGTCAACTTCGATGAGGAGAAGGCCATGCGATGTTCCCTTGAGAGGGAGCTTCAAATACATGTAGTTGAGGAGATTTTAGCTCCTAATGTTGAGGAACCTTTCATTGATGTGGAGCAGCCACATGTAGAGGATCTCATAGTGGAGACATCCACTCTGGTAGAGTCTTCCAGAGATGGGAGAAAGCACACCAGAGAGGCTAACAGGTTGTTGTAGGACGTGAGAGAGAATGTGGGAGTACCCACAACAAAGTGCATGCATATGAGGTCACCTGAGAGGTACAATGGACACATGGCTCTTATGAGTAGTTGTGTTGAGATAGAGCCATATTCCTTTGAGGAGGTAGTGCAACAAATGGTTTGGGTTGATGCCATGTTGGAGGAGTATGAATCCATTGTTCATAACAGTTTTTGGGATGTGGTCCCAAGACCATAAGACAAGTTAGTGGTGAGTTCCCGATGGCTTTCCAAGGCAAAGCAAGGAGCGGATGGTAGTGTGGAAAAACATAAGGCCATGTTTGTGGCCCAAGGCTTTTCTCAGGTAGAGGGGATTGACTATGATGATACCTTTGCTCCTGTTGCAAGTTAGTCATCGATCAAATCCATATTGGCACTATCAATGTAGATCGGTTGGAATATGCATTACATGGATGTAAAGACAACCTTCCTTAATGGGAAGATTGAGGAAGAGTTGTAAATTGAGCAACCTGAAAGTTTTTAGACCTGACCATGAGTCGCATGTGTGCCAACTCAAGCGAGTGTTTTATGGGTTGAAGCAAGAACCCTGTGCTTGGTACACCAAGATCAATAACTACTTCATTGGGTTAGGCTTAACCAAAGTGAAGAATATGTGAACCTGTACCACATTGTGGTGGAAGGTAAATTATTGATCATTTTTTTATATGATGATGATTTGATTCTAACAAGTGATGATAAAATGATCAAGTCTTGCATGGAGGATCTTGCAAGGGAGTTCGAGATGAAGGAATTGGGGCTCATGGATTAATTTTTTGGCGTCGAAGTATGGAAATGTGATGGGGAACTTTTTGTCTCTCAGGGCAAGTATGCCAATGAGATACTGAAAAGGTTCCACATCGAGAGCAGTAAACCCATGGAGACTCCTCTCGCAAGTAACTGGAGGGAGGAGGATGCTACTTCAGGTGAAGTAGTGGAAGGTATCATTTACAAGAAGCTTGTGGGTTCACTCATGTATTTAGTGAAAACAAGACCAAACATGTGCTATGAAATTAACCATCTTAGTCAAGCATTGGTTAGGCCTACCAAGATGCTTTGGAAGGCGATCAAGAATGTGTTGAGATACCTCAAAGGCACTACTCAATATGGATTATGGTATAGATGGACAAGGGGAGTGAAGCTTTAGGGCTTCACCAATGCATATTGGGCAAGGATTCCATCCGATAGGAAGATCACATTAGGAGGGATCTCCAGTATTGGGTCAATAGTTGTTTCTAGGTACAACACGAAATAGAGATTGGTTGCACTCAATTTGGTAGAGGTAGAGTACATGACTGTATGTCAAGAAAAATGTGAGGCCATCTGGATGAGGAAGATTCTAGTTGGTTTGTTTGGTTAGCAGATGGATCCAACTGTGATTTATTGTGATAATGAGAGTTGTATCAAACTCTCTGAAAATCTAGTTTTTCATGATCAGTCCAAGCATATTAATGTCCGATATCATCATCTTTGAGATTGTGTATTGAGGAGGATTACGTTGTTGGATTACATTCTGACAGAGGAGTAGGATGCTAACATTTTTACAAAGGAATTGTCAAGATGTAAATTTGAGTTTTAGAGAGATAGGATTGGGGTAGCTAACAATCCCTTTCTTGTTGATAGGGAGTGTTGAGAAATCGCAATAAGAAATTATAGTTTCATTTGTCCTTGAATTAAATTGTGAATTAAAAGCGAATTATATTCTCATAACAACTTGTAGATAGTTAATTAAGTTTAATTGACTTAATTAACTTAGGAATTTCATATTGGAAGTCTTTTTGTAGTTATGTATGTTTGGTCCCTAAATTTTAGGGTTCCAGGATGAATTTATTTTAGTTGTAATTAGATAACTCAATTTGACTAAGTTATGGTCACTTAAACTAGTTCTAACTATTGGAGGAACTAGTAGAGGTCTAGTAGTGAGTTGGTCCGCTGGTGCCATGCTACTCTAGCTAAGTGGAGATTCACTCCAGAGAAACTCATGCGTGTCAGTCTAGAGAAAGATCCAATTGAGACTAGAACTTAGGGACATTATACTATCAATTGTATGATTTTATGAGTTGTAAAAATCATGTATGCAATCAATTATGGACCTATGTTTGGATTGCGTAGTTTTGGAAGAAGGATTTTCCAATTAAATATGGGTGGATCCTCTTAAGAATTGTGCAAGGAATTAACGCCTTGGAAAGAAACGTAATTGGCTAAGTATTGGACAGTGTGGGATTGTGAGGTAGAGAGTTGATTATACTTGTGCAGGGATTGTTCTAGTGATAACACACATTGTATTTTCATCTTGGATTTATGATTAATGAAATATAGGTAGTTGGGGTTTTGAGTAGTTTCTTTCCCCAGAGAAATATTGTGTTAATGTGTGATTGATTATCTTCCTCTTGTTGATTATTGTTTTCATCGATCTATTGGTTTCCGTTGTTGAGATTAGAAGTAGATTCTTGTCTTGTGTTTTAGAAAATTACATGAACTCTTGAATCTATAAAAAAAAATCTACACAAAGTGGGGGAAAGCAACATAGTTGCTAGATAGCTAAGGGGAAAAGATCTTTGTGTGTGTGTGTTGTTGTGTGAGGCTAAGTGAGACTATTCTGTAGCGGAAGGTAGAGAGTGCCTATGTAGATGTAAGAGATCTCGAGAGAAGTTGCACTGTTGTGTGAGAAAGTTTGAAGGTGCTTGTGTAGAGAAATAAGGCCAAGAGATAAGTGTATGTTATTGAGAGCAAAAGGCCGAGACTTAAGTGCATGCTAATGAAGAGTAGAGAACAGAGAGATGTGTGGACTATGAGGAGTGACTATTGTTGATCATATTAGTGTGCTATTGTAGAGTGAGTAGAGTTAGTAGAGAATAGAGCTAATATCATGCACAATGACTGTTATAGTTAAAGAACTTTCAATTCCTATTTGAGTGTGGGTTGGAGCCTACATACAATAAGTTGGTGCTTCCATCTATAGTGAGTGCTTGAGAAACCTTGGGGCTTGGTACTTCCTACAAGTTGTTGCTTGCATGAATCCAAGGAGCTCCAAGTTTGTGCTTGCAACAAATCCGTGAAGTTGGTGTGTCACATGGTGTTTCTGGTAAGCTGGACATGTGTCTGCAAAATGAAGGAGTTGGTGCTTCCTGCTAGTGGCTGCTAGGAAACAATCAAAGGGATTTGGTGCTTCTATTGAGTGGTGGCTCACAAAAAATATTGATGTAATAGAGTAGGTGCTCGTATTTTACATCAACAACAACAACAAGATTTGGTGTTTTTTTCCCAAAATGGTTTCTACGGAAAACGTTCTGTCTCATGTTTATGATGCTCATGGTGTATGTTGATTTCATATTTCTACCATATTATATCTTTATGTTGATTATGTGGATGGTTTAAAAGTTTGAATAAGAAAAGTTAATTGGCATGAAGAGTAAAAATTGAGCCTTAACACTGGTTCACTCCCCTCTTAGTATTAACATTGTTTCCAACAATTTATGTGGAAACCCATGGGGGAGAAAAATATATTCTTTTAATTGTAATGTGAATGCAAAACAAACTTCATTTAAATCATATTTTATAGGAACCAAAATATAGGATGCACCAACCTCCTCATATTTTCAAGAACCAACTTTTGGAGGAAACAACATCCACTTGTTTGTAGGCACCAACATACAAGAGGAAGCAAGAAATTTATCTTTATATGAACCTACATGATCGAGACTTCAAAACCATAATCTGCAAGAACCCACTTGATTCTACGACTCAAATGATTTTTCATACATTTTCAGACTGAAATCCATGACCCCTTAATTAAAATTAACATAATCTTAATTCTCTAATTTGCTTCATTTATTTGAGCTTTTCTCATTTACTTTCTCATCAATTCATATTTTCTTCCTTTGTTTTGCATATTATCTTTGGTTCTCAACCAATATGCCCTTTCTACCTCTTCTCAACATTCCACTACATAAATAGTCTCAAATCAGTTATAGTTTCCCTTAGTCTCTTTACATATTTGCTTCCTTTACTACACAAAAACTTGAGATCACACATCACAAACTTCATTTACACACTTTTCTCTCTACACTCTACATACTTCTCTATTATCTCACTCCATAGATATAATTTGGATGTTAGATATCTTACCTTTCAACTAAACTGAATTTGACTATCCTATGCCTTGACCAGAGTTACACATACCATGATTTTCATGGGAAATCCATATTTCTCATCATTTGGGTTTTTATTTATACCAACTGGCATCAATCTATTTTGTCCCAATTTGGAATCCTTTAAAATATAGTCAGTACCTAAGACTGCAATTTTTTTCCTTAACAATCAAGATCCATTCCTCATTTGCACATAACTATCTACTAGAAACTTAAGCTTATCCCTTTTTAGTGTTGCAAAATAAATAAATTGGCTAGATTTAGTACCTTAGTACCATAGTCCAAGGACATGGTTTTAGTGGCTCATAGACCCTCCAAGCCCTTATATTCTAAACCCCATGTGATTAAGAGCTATGGTGTTCGACTGGCCTTTTGTTGGATCACCACCTTCCATACAAGTACACTGCAAGTTTATCCAACCTTCCAACATGATGGTTCGACAGAAGGGCACGTCACTTCTTGTTGACCTCATCTTGTTAATAGCTAAAAATTTACTTCCTATGTTCGACCTTCTATTCATTGGCCACATTCCACAAACATATGCAACACCATCTAACTGAGTGTTTTGATAGTAGAACTCATCAATAGATAGTGATCTTCCCATCAATTGTTGTGGTTTGTTTACTATTTTCCACCCAAAATTCATCAACCACATTCAAAAAATGGATGTAATGTCCTCCCACTAGGCTTTATGATAGGTAGATTCATCAATAGACAATGATATTCCCATTAATTGTGGTCCATAATGATAATTTGTAAATCCATTCACAAAATTTCATGTTATGATGTTTATGAAACCCTTAGAATGGGTAGTCTAATCAGGGACCCACAACCCACGTCATCTACCACACCATACATACACATTATATAATGCATCCATTGTATATTTTCCATGTGTTCACTTACACACGTGTGTCTACCATGTGTCACTCATAATTTTTCCATTTGGGCACCCAAAAATGTTGAATTCACTTGCCATTTGTCACCCTCACAAGTTTCCATGTTATCTTTCCTACCATGTGGTGTCCATATCTACCAAGCCACTTGTTACCTATTGCACCTGTTTATCACACATAATTGGAATGGAGTCAACATATTTAAACATGATATCCTTGAAAGTTTGTTTCATGCATACGATTTGAGTGTAACATGTACCTACTTCTATGTACTCAACTTTAGTTGTATATAGTGAGATAAAGTTCTATTTTTCACTTAGCCATGACACTATGAAATTACCAACAATGAATATTACACGACTTGTGCTCTTCCTTTCATCAACAATACCTACCCAATATGAATTTTTGTACATTTCTAGAGTGAAGCTATTTCTCCTTGAATATGGTAGTACATAATACATACTTCCCTTTAGATATTTGAAGACTACTTTCAATATATTCACATAACTCTCCTTGGGGGTAGATTAGAATCTAGCAACCAATCCTACAACTTGGATCATGTCAAATCTTGAGGTAGTTATATATAGGAGGCTTCCAAACATTGACCTATTTATAGTATCATTTTCATTAGGGGGTTCATCATCCTTAGTCACTTTACATCCTATGACCATAGCTGTGTTAATAAGTGCACAATATTCCATTCCAATTTTCTTCAATATTTCTTTTAAGAATTAGGCCTGAAAGATGAAAATACCTTTGTCTAATTGAGAAACTTGTAAGCAAGGAAGAATGACTACTCTCCCAACATGGACATCTCAAACTCCTTCTGCATATCTTCTGCAAAATGTTGAACCATTTGATCCACATCACTTCCAAAGATGATATCATACACATATACAACATTGTTGAGTATATTTTCATTATCATTTTTAATATAAAGATTACTACATGTTGTGCCCCTTCTAAATCCTTCTTGTTATAGATGTCTATCAAGACTTAAATACCAAGCTCTTGCATCTTTCTTTAATTTGTAGAGTTCCTTATTTAGCATACATACCTAATTTGCATATTTTGATAGCTAAGATCCCTCTAGATACTCATTGTACACTTCCTCTTCATGAGCACCATTTAGAAAGGTCGAATTGACATTAATCTAATATACTTTGAATCTTCTATGACATGAAAATTCTAAGAAAATTCTTATTGATTGTGTTCTAACTACAAGAGAAATGGTTTCTTCAATATCAATTAATTCTACCTGTGCATACCTTTTTTAGACCAGTATAGTTTTATTTGTCACTACTTTGACATCTACATTCAGCTTGTTTTTAAAGACCCACTTGGTTCCAATGACATTCTTTCCTTTTGGTCTAGGTACTAGCTCCAAAGTTTAATTTTTCTCTATCTAATCTATTTTATCATTCATTTCCATGACCCAATTATTATATTTACAATATTGGTTGAAACATTTGGGTTACTTTGCAAAAAAATGATAGATTTGCATGTATGTGTGTGCCAATATATTTCCTTCTAGTATGAACATTTATTAACTTTCAAGATGAAATTTTTGCATTATGCTTGGATGAAATTTTGTGTTGTTTAAGTTCCATTTCTTCTTATTGGTCATTATTCTCTTTTTATTGTTCATATTCTATATCAATACTTACTATCTCATTTTATTTTACATTGCATTGTGGTTTTGTTGTTTATGACAGTGCTTCATATACCTTTACATCAATACATTCCACTATCTTTCTTAGTCTTTTTTTATAACACTTGTAGCCTTTGATTTTAAATGAGTAATCAAGAAATATTCCTTCATAAACTATAGTGTCAAACTTTCTCAAATTCTCCAGATTCCTATTTATATATAAATTTCTTCCGAAGACTCTTATTTTCTTAACTAAAGTCAATGTGCCTCTCAACATCTAATAGGGGGTTCTATCACATTTTCTCTGAGTTGAACTACATTTGATGAGTAGATAGATGTTTGAGTTGGTTCTCCCAATTTGTTTTTTGAAAATTTTATTTCATCCATCACATCTCTTGTCATCTCTTTTATTGATCTATTTTTTCTTTCAACTAATCAATTCTATTAAGGGGTTCTAGCTACTCAATATTGTCTTCTAATTTTTGTGCTCCCCACAAAATTCCTAAAACTCGTCTGAGGTAAATTCTCCTCAACTATCAAATCTCAAACATTTGATCTTTAGGTTCATTTCATTTTCATCCCAAGATTTTAATATATTTAACTTGCTAAGTGATTTTGTTTTTTCTTTAAGTAGCATGATCCATGTTGGCCTTGTATTGTCATCAATAAAAATGACGACGTGCCTATCTTACCTTAAGGGTTTTTTTTCTTGTAGTACTGCATAAATTTGTATGAATAAGCTTTAACGGTCTAGCTGATGAATTTTAGTTTGCCTTGAATCAGACCCTTGGTTACTTCCCACACTAACATGATTTGCATATCAAATCATTTGGCTTTGATATCTTTGGAATGACCCTCATTGTTTTTGTCTTTCTCATTTTCAATATGTTTTCAAAATTTATATGTCCCATTCTTCTATGCCATAACTAGATTTCATCCACTTTGATCTTTAAAACTTTTCCTTTGGCTCCATGAAATACATCTATATTCTTTAGAGTTCTAATTACTTTTGGAGGTCTACCAAAATATGTAGACCAAGTACAAAGATATAAGAAACCTCCCTATGCGATAAAGCAAGCTCCTAGGCCCTGGTTGTTATGAATTAGGAAAATACTTAGAGAGGGAGGGTGAATCAATATTATATAATTGTTTAATAATTATTTTAACCACTCAAACACATTCACTCACATAATGATATGCCATTCACATAAAACATTGAACACAAGATAATTACATGGAAACCCATAGGGGAGAAAACAACATATATTCTTTTAATTATAATCTGAATGCAACACCAACTTAATTTACATCATAGTTCTTAGGCACCAAAATATAGGAGGCACAAACCTCCTCATATTTTCAAGAACCAACTTGTTGGAGGAAACAACACCCACTTGTTTGCAGGCACCAACCTACTAGATTGAGAAACACCTTTATCTTTATAAGAACCTACATGTTTGAGATTCCAAAACCCTAATATATAAGAACCCACTTGATTCTACCACTCAAATTATTTTTCAAACATTTTTGGACTCAAATCCATATCCCCTTAATTAAAATATCATATTGATATCATCTTAATTCTATGATCTACTTCATTCCTTTGATATTTTATCCTTTACTTTCTCATCAATTTAGATCTCTATCCTTTGTTTTGCATAGCATCTTTAGTTGTCAACTAATATGCCCTCTCTACCTCTTCTCAACATTCCACTACATAAATAGTCTCAAAATCAGTAATACTTTCATTTATTCTCTTTAAATATGTGCCTTTTTTACTATACAACAAGTTGAGATCCCACACTGGAACATCATTTACACACATTTTTCTGTACATTCTACACATTTCTCTAGTATCTCACTCCATAGATGTAACTTGGCTCTTATATCTCTTACCTTTCAACTAGAAAAACTTCGATTATCCTTCTCCTTGACCACGTTACACACACCATGATTTGCATGGGTAGTCCATATTACTCATCGTTTGGCTTTCTATTTATACAAACTGACATCAAACTATTTTGGCCCAATTTGGAATCCTTTAAAACAGATTTGGAACCCAATACTACATTCTTTTTTCCTTAGCACTCAAGCTTCGTTCCTCATTTGCATATAAATAGCTACTAGAACCTCAAGCTTATCCCTTGTCAATGTTGGTGTATCAGCAAATTGGCTAGTTTTAATACCTTAGCACCATAGTCCAAAGCCAAGGTTTCAGTGGCCAATAGGCCCCCTAGGCCCTTATATTCCAAATCCCACGTGATTAAGTGTTAGGCTGGTCTTTTTTTGGATCACCACCTACCATAAAAATTCCCTAGAATTTTAACCAACATTCCAACATGGTGGTTCGACAGAAGGGAATGTCACTTGTCATTGACCTCATCTTGTCAATAGCCAAAAAATTATTTCCTATGTTTGACATTCCAATCATTGGCCACATTCCATGGACATTTGCAACACAATCTAACTAAGTGGTCCAATAGATGGAATCATCAATATATGGTGATATTCCCATTAATTATTGTGGTTTTTTACTATTTTTCACCCACAATTCATCGACCACATTCAACTGATGGATGTAATGTCCTCCTACTAGGCTTTGTACTAGGTAGCCTCATCAATAGACAATGATATTCCCATTAATTGTGGTACATAATGATAATTTGTCCATTCATTGGTCAAATTCCATGTTATGATGTTTATGAAACCTTTAGAATGGGCAGTCCAATCAAGGACTGTTATGTGGAATTTTTCATCTACGGATAAACACAATTTCCCTAGGTGGGTAGCTACACCTAGAACAACAGATTTAAAGTGCTTAAACTTTTTATATAGAAGATAAATAAGACAAAGTACATACTTGTTATCTTTCGCTTTCCCTTTGTCTCCTTTGCTTGGCTCTCGTCGCTCCTTCTCGAACTTAATCCACTCGACAAGTACCTGCAATCATAAATAGAGGACAAAAACCAATCAAAGCAAGAGATCTATCTACTATAAGCAAATGGAATCGAAAGCATTTACACATATAATCATCATACATAAAGACAAGAATATGGGAAAAGGTGTAAACATCTTTATTAAGTAGAAGGAAGAATTACAACCATGAATTCTTGTCCATTGTCACTCTTCCAGCTTGGGTTCCAACCAACATCACATTGAAAGCACAACATTCTGACAGCATGACAATACTTTCTTACAATCTCAAACCTCACATCAATAGTATCCCCTTACAAATTCTCAAATTCCAGCCCCTGATCACTTAGATAAGTGCTCAATTATAGGAAAATGATGGTCATTTGGTCATAACGGAGGGTATTCAATTTCCTTCCAAACTTAGATTTAGTTTCCATGGAATAAGGGATGAGAGGATAGGAGGTTACTTAACTCATTCCCTATCCAATTTCGATCTCATAGGAGATGATAAGTGTGGGAATCTTCTAGATGGCCCCAGAAGATAAGAATATTCCCAAAACCCTATGATGATTTCACTCAATCTTGCCCAGCACAAGTCAAAGTGGGCCTAAGTGCTCTGAAAAGCACCCTAACATGGGCCTACCTACACTGAAGCACACTTACCCCTAACTAAGGCTATGCAAGTCCCTCAAGGAGGCATTTCTGGAGGGCTTCAGGCCAAGAAACTCTCAAGGAAGAAGGCATTCAAAGTGTTGACTTGTCTAGGGCATGTAGCAACTGAATTAGGGTTTGGTGAGCCCCAATAGTACTAATCTGAATGATGGGAGTGATGCACCCAAATGGATCTGTAACAGGGACCCACAACCCATGTTAACTGCTACATCATATATACACATCATATGATTCATCCAATGAGTGGTTTCCATGTTTTCACTTACAAATGTGTGCCTTCCATTTGTCACTCACAAATTGTCCCTTTGGCCACCTAAAAATGTTGAATCCACCTGCCATGTGTCACTCTTACAAGTTTCCATGTTAACTTTCCTACCATGTGGTTTCCATATCTACCAAGCCACTTGTTACCTATTGCACATAGGGTTACCTAATAGCACTAGTATTATCACACATATTTGGAATGGGGTCAACATATTTAAACATGATATCCTTGAAAGTTTGTTTCATGCAAAGGATATGAGTGGGACATGTACCTACAACTATGTACTCAACTTTAGTAGTAGATAGGGAGATAGAAAACTGCTTTTTAGTTATCCATGACACTAAATAATTCCCCACAATGAATGTTTCACCACTTGTGCTCTTCCTTTCATCAAAACTACCTACCTAATCTGCATCTTTGCATGTTGTTAGAGTGAAGCTTTTTCTCCTTGAATGTGGTAGGTCATAATAAATAGTTTCATTTAGATATTTGAAGACTATTTTCACTATATTCACATGACTCTCCTTGGGGGTAGACTAGAATCTAACTACCAACCCTACAACTTGGATCATGTCGGGGCTTGAGGTTGTTATATATAGGAGGCTTCCAATCATTGACTTATATATCGTATTATTTTCACTAGGGGATTCATCACCCTTAGTCACTTTTCATCCTATGACCATAGGTGTTCTAATAGGTGCACAATATTCCATGCCAAGTTTCTTCAAAATTTATTTTAAGCATTTTTTCTGAGAGATGAAAATACCTTTGTCTAATTGAGCAATTTGTAAGCCAAGGAAGAATGGCTATTCTACCAACATAGACATATCAAGCTCCTTATGCATATCTTCTACAAAATTTTGACCCATTTGATCCACATCACTTCCAAATATGATATCATCCACATACACAATGATGTTGAGTACATTGTCATTATGAGTTTTAATATAAATATTACTACATTTTGTGCCCCTTGTGAATCCTTGTTTTCGTAGATATATTTCAAGCCTTGAATACCAATATCTTACATCTTTCTTTAATTTGTAGAGTTCCTTCTTTAATATATATACCTAATTTGCATCTTCTGATAGCTAATATCCCTCTAGCTGCTTACTATACACTTCCTGTTCAAGATTTCCATTTAGAAAGGTGGAATTGACATCAATCTAATATACTTTGAATCTCCTATGACATGAAAATGCTAAAAAAATTCTTATTGCTTGTACTCTAGCTACAATAGAAAAGGTTTCTTCAATATCAATTCCTTCTACCTGTGCATACGCTTTATAGACCAGTCTAGTTTTATTTCTCACTACTTTTACATCTACATTCCACTTTTTTTTAAGGACCCACTTGGTTCTAATGACATTCTTTCCTTTTGGTCTAGGTACTAGCTCCCAAGTTTCATTTTATCTATCTAATCTATTTCCTCATTCATTCCATGATCCAATTATTTTCTTCACAAGCTTGGTCAAAACATTTGAGTTCTACTCTATAAAACGGTGATAGATTTGGATGTATGGGTGTGCCAATAGATTTACTTCTAGTATGAACTACCAATTATTTATTTCCAAGTTCTTAACTTTTAAGATTAAATTTTTGCACATGCTTGGATGAAATTTCATGTTGTTTAGGTTCCATTTCTTCTTCTTCATCATAATTCTCATTTTATTCTCCATACTCTAGATCTATACTTGCCATCTCATTTTATTTTACGTCACATTGTGGATTTGTTATTTGTGTCTATGCTTCATATACCTTTACATCAGTACATTCCATTATCTTTCTTAGTATTTTTTTTTTATAATAGTTGTAGCCTTTTCTTTTAAATGAGTAACCGAGAAAGATTCCTTCATAAACTATAGTGTCAAAATTTCTCAAATTGTTCACATTCCTCTTTATAGATCGCTTTATTCCAAAGAATCTTATATTCTTGACTAAAGCTGGTGTGCCTCTTCACAACTAATAGGGGGTCCTATCATATTCTTCTTGAGTTAAAATATGTTTGATAAGTAGACGGATGTTTGATTTGCTTTTCACCAAATTGTTTTTGAAACATTTACTTCATCCATCATAGCTCTTGTCATCTATTTTATTGATCCATTCTTTCTTTCAAAAAATCCATTATGTTTAGGGGTTCTAGCTACTGAATATTGTCTTCTAATTTTCGTGATCCCCACAAAATTTCTAAAACTCATTTAAGGTAAATTCTCCTACATATCAAATCTCAAACCAATTTGATCTTTAGTTTCATTTCATTTTCATCTTGGGCTTTTATTATCTTTAACTTACTAAGTGCTTTTGATTTTTCTTTAAGTAGCATGATCTATGTTGGCCTTGTATTGACATCAATAAAAAGGATGAAGTACCGATCTTGTTTTAAGGTTTATGTTCTTGTAGGACTATGTATGTTTGTATGAATTAGCTCTGATGGTTTAGATGATGAGTTTTATTGTCTTGAATTGGACCCTTTATTACATCCCACACTGACATGATTTGCATATTGAATCATTTAGATTTGATATATTTGGAATGTCCCTCACTGCTTTTGTCTTTCCCATTTTCAATAGGTTTTCAAAATTTATATGTCCCATTCTTTTATGCCATAACTAGATTTCATCCAATTTCCTCTTGAAACATTTTCCTTTGGCTCATCTAAAGATATCTATATTCTTGGGCGTTCTAATTGCTTTTCCCATCACTTTACCATACTTGTCATTGTTTTTTAAAGTGAAACTCATTGCTCTCTTTTGTGTTGCACATTCTTTTTCCATTGATGCCAACAATTGTCACTGATGCCAAAGGGATTGCCTAAGAAAGAAAAAATATATTTCATGGACCAAAGTAAGTAGTATGGAAGCCATATCTCTTGCATTCCCTCATTAGGTAAAGTCAAAAGATGTATGAAATTTATTGAGGTTTTCACAAGGTTATGATTTTCTAATGAATCCATGGATAACATGATTTGATAGTCATTATAGAGACCTTTCAATTAGTATATAAAACTATAAAAAGATCCTCCTATATGAGAATTCATGGCCTTCTGAATACTAGCATTAGTTAAGTATCTAAACTATGCAGAAAAAAACTAAAGTCACCAATTTTTTTATAAGCCAGAGATGTTGAGGTTAGACCCGCCACTGGTAGGTCAATCAATGGTTTAGTGCATGAAAACATTTCTAGTTTTTAATGGATTTAAATAGCATGCATATTTTGGAAATATAAGTGTGATCACAAATAATGTTTCATGAAACTTGACCACTCTTTCTTGACCAATAAGGTTATGACACTGGAGCAATCTGATTGGCTATAAGTGATGATGTAAGATCCATTCCCATGATGATAGATGGCGCAGTATAATTTTTTATAGGTGATGACATAAGAGACAGTCCCGTAATGACACGTGGCACAATTTTATTGGTCATAAGTGTTGACATCAACAATTGACGTTATGCCTTCAGAGTTTGCCACATCTTAAGTACATATGGTAGTTTATGATTAGTAAAATGTCTACCAATGGGAGACACATGACACCCCTCACAGGATGCCAAATGGGATGATGAATTCATATTGATGCCATCATGTGGATGGCCATAGACCCCTAGGAAAGAGTCACATGGCATGCTCCCATTGACAAAGAAAATGGATTAGGTGCTAGTTTCAAAGTCACATGGTTACGGTCACATCATCGATGGGATAAGATCCTAATTATATGAGATATATTGTATCATGAATGAAGTTTATGTTGAAATTATGGGACAAGAAGGTGAAATAAGTTAGGCTATAATCTTTCAGGGCCCAATTTTAAAGTTTGACAATGGAAGAAGATGAGGATATTGCTTCACATTTTCTTCAAGTAGATAATCCCAAAGTATCAACCATTAAAGAATTAACATTTGCAGATAAAGTGATTGTGGATATACTTCATGGAATTATCTCAACATATGAGCAAATGATAAAGGAGGACAAATTAGGAATATAAGAAGCAACATTCCAAGTAGTCAAAGAAAATAAAATGCATGAAATTCAAGACGATTCCAATTTTGATGAAGAAGAAGCTAAGTTTGTTAGAATGTTTGAGAGGGGAACTAAAAAATTCAAAGGTAAGATCCCTTTTAAATGTTTTTAATGTGGAATAATAGTTCATTACGCTTCCAAATGTCCTTATGTAAAAATGAATGCTAGTGATGATGAATTAAAATTCAAGTCTAAGAATCAAAATAAGAAGCGAGACGACAAGGGGAAGGATTTCTACTTGAAAGAATAAATTGAATCTGAAAGCAATAAAAGTGTGACCAATAAAAAAAAGATGAGATATTGTTCTTTGCTGAAACAAAAGAACCTAAAGTAGAAACAGATTATGAAGGATACCTTAGAAGTGAGTTAAAGTAAATAAGATCCCTTAGAAAGAGGGAAGGTCAACTAATGTAGAAAATTCAAGATAAATATATGAATGAGGAGACCATTCTTGTTCTTAAGGTTGAACTAGAGGAAACTAAAAGGATATATACTTTTTGTTAGAAAAAATGAATGAAAAGTAAAAACTTTTTGAAACGATAGAAGAGGAAGTCGTTATTTTGAAAGAAGAATTGGAGAAACTCAAACTCAACATAAATATCCACAAATGGACCAAATCTCTAAATCATATTTTTGGCATGTGTTGGGATGGGGTCCCCAGGGGAAAAATGGGATTAATTAGTCTTTTTTGTAACAAGTTTTGAAAAAAATGTAAGGCCTCCATGATATATGGAAGCAGAGCGCATAGATGAAAAAGAGTCAAAGGGGGTTAGCCCCTTGTTTTAAGTAAAGATTTTAGTCGATTTTGAGATTCACCCATGGTCTGTGAACCATGGCATTGTATGGAAATGTCTATAAATAGTCAATTCTCAGAGAGTCTTAGGACACATTTTGATAGAGAATTCAGCTTATTGAAGAGTTTGGTGAAGGATCTAAGGCAAAAAGGCTCTGCTTCCTACACTTAGGTAGAAAATGGAAGGTTGTGCATGTAAGTGCACTAAGGCCTGAGTAGAGTCCACGACTGAGTGCGAGGACCCCTTCAGTTGTGTGCGCAGGATAGTTTGAGTCTATAATCAGTCATTTAAGAGAAACAAAGACAATTTTCCAAAGAATTACTAAGTATTTTCGTTGTATCTATTTATGTTATATGTTGCTGATGAATGACTTGC
The DNA here is from genome assembly GCA_000404065.3 of Pinus taeda. Classification (NCBI taxonomy): domain Eukaryota; kingdom Viridiplantae; phylum Streptophyta; class Pinopsida; order Pinales; family Pinaceae; genus Pinus; species Pinus taeda. The sequence continues at coordinate 135,020 of APFE030976280.1, forward strand.
TTTATTAAATAATGATTAAATGTTACGTGAATCTATTGAATTTGTCTTAATCATGTATGAAATGAATGCTTAACCACTCCCACGAAGATTCAAATTGTTTCTCTTATGTTTTATGACGAATAAAGTAGATCTACGTGAACTCCAATGTAGGGATACTTTTTGATGTGCGTAAGTAGGTAAATCAATTGTTAAGGGTCCACAAGGACTGATCATGGACCTTCCCAAAGGTCTGAAGGCCTCTTTAACTGAGTTACAGTGGCATGCCCTAGAATTTTATCAATCTGCGTAGAGGCAAATCCAAGGTGCTGGAAAGCATCACACTAGTCTCTAGATGCAAAAACTTGATTCTTGTATCCCCCCATACTACTTCGGGTGATATTACCTCCTGTGCTATACAGGTTGATCACGAAAGGGCTAGTAGTGTAGGGTTTTGTTGGTTGGCACAACTAATTCTGAACCTGGGTTAGGACCCCTATGCCAACAAATGATTCCATTGCTAGGACCGGGATCTACTTGAAAGAGATGTGTGATGTCGCATCATTGGAACCCGACCAAGAAAGAAATTGAAAAGTGGTTGGATTGAAAGATTCACAAGTTTGTGGTGTAAGAAAATAGGAATCTGTGCCTGAGAAAGGAAGATTGGTTGAATAGATATATGTATACAGAGATACATGAAATCTTCTTCTGCACCTTCCCAATTGAACTGTATGAGTAGCTAGCTAAATTAACAGACATTCAAGGAAGGTGTAAGCTCGATAGTCCTATAGTGTGGACTCCAGAATTAGTGTGACAACTAGAAGCCTCTAAAAATAGCATCACACAGGTTGTCTCATTGGCTCGATCGAATTCTGGGAGGATTTGTTACAGAATTTGGAGTTGATACCTAAGTTAGCTATAGTGAATATTCTTCAAAGGACTGTTGGGTAAGTATTTAAGATCATTGAATACTTGGATTAAAATGCTATTATATGAAAAACACGTAATTCCATTACCTTGATGTTTAGAGCTACGTGAAGTGGAAGATTCTTCAAAAATTGCTTGGGATCAGGACCAGAGTATAGCCCATCGATTGGACCTCCCTCAAGTGGCAATGAGGGGGTAGTGAAGACTACACCGTGAAGTATTGTTAAGCTAATAACTTAGGGTATTCCTAGGATAAATAATCCATCCACTCCACCTCCACCTCCATCTCCATGACATACACCTTCACTCACACCTCTACCTCCACCGCCACCATTCATCATGGAAAACGCAATGAAGATACCTATCTTTAAGGGCATAGGAAGTGAAGATCCAAAGCAGTTCTGGTTTGTTGATAATTTTGTATCGACAATGCAACAAATCACCGATGATAATATAAATAAGGCGCAGTTGGTTACCACCTTGCAGGATCATGTGCTAACTAGGTACATTAAGTATTGTACTGACAATCCTCGTGCAACACCAGTAGAAACTCAGATGACTTTGAACAAAGATTTTAGTAAACCCAAATCTGGCTCATAGTCGATGATTGAATTTAAAGAGATCATGGTGAAGGTTGAGGAGACACCTTGGGACTTTGATCAGAGTTTAAAGTGCCAAATTAGACAAGCTAAAATGCATATCTCAGATAGCCAGCATCGTGACTAGTTATTATTGTCACTTTTGCCCCATTTAAGAATTGCTCTGTCACAACAGAGGATAGATATAGAGGCAGAAGCCTTGGAGATCATGATGAGGCTGTACGCTTCACCTATTCAGGACACAAATCTAGGGTGCAACAGACCACTCACAATTAGCAAGCCTACACCTAGAATTATAGAGTTTATAGAAAGATAAGTAGACTTAGCCTGACATGCGTGCAAAAGTGTGGTGTTTGAAGTGCAAGGGCCATAGGCATGATAAGAATCATTGTCCTGTGTTCACAAATTATATTACAAGGGGGATATTCCCCTAAATCTAGAAGTCCCAATAGGGCCAAGCACAGGGCCTGCACTATGGTGTGCCATTTTTCAAGTTACTGGGAAACATGCAACGGATAACTTCCACTTGCTTCAGAAGTTTGTTCAAACACCTCAATAGTTTTTCTGTAATTTTTGTAAATCTATGGGCCACGATGAGTCCCACTATCACAACTAGGAGGTGATGATTGAAAGAACCCCTACTTACAGTATGGAATTAGATGCTTGGCCTCTAGATCAAGGCATCAGAGGAGCGCATAAAGGTTTTCAGGGCCGAGGAGGAGGACCTGGTAGAGGTCACAGTCAAATTATCTGCTACAACTGCGAACAACTGGGGTACTATGCACAAGAATGCCAAAATCCTACAAACCCGTCATGTCAATATTACAGAGAGTTCGACCATACCATGGAAGAATTCTTGTTGTTAATAGCTAAGATGAAAGAGAAGAAAACATAGCCTCAACGAACTACACAAAATTTACAAATGATGTGGGTTGATCCCCACGAGGAAGATCAAAGTGCTAATATTGTGCTAAGAAGTGGAATGACAACTAGCGCTGATAAGGGTAAACAACTTGAAAAATATGGATGGTTCTATAAAGCTCCAGAGAAAGAAGTCAGCTTTGATCGAATCATGCTAAGGAACCATTTATGGAAGCCAAGAAGAGCTTCGCTAAGGCCTCCACCTCAAAAACCCAGGACAAGATGCAAGAAATCAGTGCACTAACAAAGGTTGATCCTTCTCTAATCAATACATTTATGGAGTCCTGCATGAAGCTACTGCATGATAGCGAGGTTGTGGAAAGACTGCATGAATTAATAAATAAATTAACCATTAAAGAAACACCCCTATTGAACATCGCGTGGTCAGAAAGATTGGTAAGCTTAAGGCATGAACAAGGTGGGAGATGTGCTAACAACACAGGTAGGTGATTATGAAATGGACTAGGTCATCTTGGATCTAGGCTCTGATGCGAATGTTCTACCAAAAAAAACATGGGAAAGGATGGGGAGACCTGTGATGCAATGGTCTTTGATTCAGCTCAGGATGGTGAATCAACATAAAATCATCCCCATGGGACAGTTATATGGAGTAACTATTGAGATTGAAGGTGTGAGTGCAGTAGCAAACTTTGAAGTTATAGAAATTGTCGATGACAATAATCCTTGCCCTACGCTTTTGGGAATTGATTGGCCTATTCATATGGATGGGGTCATTAATTTGAAGAAAAGGACAATATTGTTTGAAAGAAAATTGCTTCGGGTTATAATACCACGGGATCCTACAGAAGGAGCATGCTATACTGAATTGGTTTGTGACTATGAAGAAAGTGACACGAACTGGGTCAAATATACAAGATAACATCGCGAGACCAGGACTGGATCAATCCGATGATAGATGGATGGATTGCATGGCTGTGAGAGTTTTACACATGGTAAATTTTACGGCGATTTTAGCACAAGGGAGTTTAAGGGGTTTTCATTTTTGAGGGTAAATTTTTTAAAAACCCATTCATATGTTTAGCCAACTTTTTTTAATATATCTATATATATAATATATATATATTATATATATATATTATTTATATATATATATAATATATATAATATTATATATAGTATAATATATATATTTCATTATAGCCCCCAAAAAAGGGGCGGATAAACTATGAAAAGACTCATTTGACCAAATTCCCATAGTTTGGGAGGTTATATTCCATTACAATTGCCGGATTTTCTTCTTTGCAATGTTAAATTCGTTTGTAGTCACCTAATTTTTGGTTTAGGAGATGGTTTGGGAGGTTGTATTTGGTCCCAATAAATAAAAATATAAATAAAGTGGAGGTATGGTAAATAAATAAAAACTATTTTTATACTTACTCTAAAGGTATGGTAAATACATAAAAATATAAATAAACTAGAGGTATGGTAAATAAATAAAACGTCTTTTTGTATTTAGTCCATAACCCTCTTTCTATTTAAGAATGCTAAAAAAAGAGGTTTTATTTAAGTGAATCCTACGGACCAAATACCATATTTATAAAAGAGGTATGGTAAATTAATAAAATATAAATAAATGATAGGTATGGTAAATAAATAAAACATTTTTTTTATATTTACTCCATAACCCACCTTATATTTATGAACGCTCAAAAAATGTGTTATATTTAGGTGAAGCCTATGGACCAAATTATTATTAATACCACGCAAAAAATATTATTAACCCTAATATTAGTATTAATAAAAATAAATATGGCACATGGTATTGACCCATGGTATTCACATGGAATGTAGCCTATTTAAAGGGGGGAGTTAAACCAGCATAGATCCATCTTTACTCTGGATCTACTAAGCGCCTAGAGGGATCAAATATCATGATATGCAAACTAGCATAGAGTGAAAAAATATTTGATTCCTCTCAGGGCTTGGTAGATCAAGAGTAAAAATGGGTCTTGTAATTTAATTTCACTTAAACATTTTAACTTGGTTACAATAAAAAAAAAAATCAATTATTAATTTTTTTAATTTTCTTAATTTTTATAAATTTCTAATAGTAGTTTTTAAGTTCCAGGTTTACGATAACCCATGGTATTGACCCATGGTAATACCATAGTATTCATGTGAGCATACACTATTTAAAGGGGAAATTCTATTAGCTTAGATACATCTTAATTCTAGGTCTACTAAGTGCTGAGAGGGATAGATATATTTCATTACTTTAAGAGTGGTAGATATGGAGTTAAGATGGATATAGGTTGGTTTTTATGATAATGAAGATATTAAATAGACTTAGGAAATTATATTGTAAAAAACATCTTAAGGTGAATGGTTAAAGCTACATTTAATCACTTCACAAAATTTAGTAAAAAATACCAATATCTCCATTTATATTGGTTTTTCTAGTTTAACAAAAAAATAATTCAAAACAATGAAATCTTATCTCTTTCCACATCACCCTCGCAGAAGAGAGATAGTCACTGCCTAGATTTCCCACCTCTCAGAAGAGAGATAGTCATTACCCAGATTTCCCACCTCGCAAAAGAGAGATAGTCACTGCCTAGATTTTCCACCATTTTTCAAATGTTCTCAATATAATATCTTCGTGAAAAAGTTAAGGTACTGATGTTGGATTAGTTTTTGAAAAATATGTTGGTTTGTACAACCTTTCATCTTCTCTGTTATTCTTAGTTTGTCATAATGATCTGTAGGGGTGGCCTATAGGGGTTGGGTCACTGCACCATATTGTCCTAAAAGGCAGAGATTGTGGACCAAAAAGGAAATTAATCCACATGTTACAACGATGTTAAAAAATGAAATACATATGAAGGTAGTGAATTATGCTAATAAGAAATTTAGATTGGGAGAGATGTAATTAAATTTTATTATTGAATTGAAGATTTCCATTTAAAATAATAATAAATGTACATTTATATATTTATATATTGATTGGAATGCTTTTGACAGTGGTCGCTTCTTTCCATTAGATCTCCTTTAGGCCTTTTGGATACCTACTACTTTCTTATATTATATAGTTTGGGCTTGCTATTTGTTGGCGTGTTGGGGTAAACAAACTTGATGGAATAAGAAATAAATTTGATAGCTTGACAAAAGTGGTAGAGAAAAGATTAATCTCTCCTACCTTGATAGAACTGGTGGTCACGATAAACACACCTACAAGAACTTTGTTGTGGAATATTATCAAAACTAATAGAAGGATATGAAAGAGTGTACAATAATAACCTTGCAAACATGACCACTGAAACTTGCAACATTGTTTGTAGGAAGATAAAATTATGTTTCTTTTTTCCAAGCATGTATGTTAGTATATAATAGTTTAATGAATATGTTTTCCTATTATCATATATGGTTTAATACTATAAAAAAACATTCACCAAGACTTCACAGTGTTTTATTATTCAGTGAATGATTTGCCAAGATCTTAAAAGATTTTATAATTCAGTGAAATATTCGCCATGAATTTACAAGATAATGTAATGTGGTGAGAGATTCACCAAAAAAATTATATATACATAATATTATATTATTGATAAAATCGCCTCCCATTTTTCCTATGTATCATGGGGATTTGCCCATTTATTATGCATATAAATTTAGGGTGGTTCTTAAAATTTTACCTGTCCTGCACCTCTGCTTTAGATGAGGAAAAAGAGCATTGGAATAATCGCTTACATGAATTTTTTACATTGTGATGCATCATGGTGACAAAGTCGTCGTGTTGTGTTTCATCGGGGGTAAGAAAGTTACCTTATTATGATGGGTTAGCTGATGTAGATCTGTTTTTAGATGACTTTGAACATAAATTCCTCGAGGACCACCCCTTTCAAGCATTAGAATTGGTTCTGTGCACTACACCTACATGATGGTGGGGCACACATAAGGATAGTTTTGTTGGGTGGCAAGATTATAAAAGAACAATGAAGCTACAGTTTGGGCATACTAATACTAGAATGATTGAGAAGTATAATGAAAAGGATGATCTGCGCAATCACCTGGAAAAATGGACTAAATCTTGGGGAAATGAACCACAACTAGAATGGGTACACATATTTTGTCATACCTTGGATACAATCCACATGAGGCTCTACTTCCCGTGCTTAGGTACAAAAAGGAAGGCTCTGCAGGTAAGAGTGTGGAGGCCTGGGTAGAGTCTGCAACTGAGTGCATGGACTACTACATCTATGTGCACAGGGTAGTTTGAGTGTATAATCAGTCATCAAAGATCAACAAAGACAATTTTCCAAAGAATTACTGAGTATTTTTGTTGTATCTATTTATGTTATATGCTACCGATGAATGAATGTTTTTATGAAATAATGATTGAATGCTATGCGAATCTATTGAATCTGTCTTAATAACATATGAAATGAATTCTTAGCCACTTCCACGAAGATTCACATCATTTCTCTTATGTTCTAACGAATAAAATAGATATATGTGAACTCCAATATAGGGATACTTTTTGATGCGTGTAAGTAGGTAAATCAACTGTTAACGGTCCGCAAGGATTGACTCTTCATGAAGGTCTGAAGGCCTCTTTAATTGAGTTACAGTGACATGCCCTAGAATTTTCTCGATCTACATAGAGGCAGATCAAAGGAGTTGGAAGACATCACACTAGTCACTGGATGTAGAAACTTGGTTCTTGCATCCCCCCGAACTGCTTTGGGTGAGACTGTAGCTTGCACTACGGGGGTTGTTTCCGAAAGGGATAGTAGTTTAGGGTTTTTTTGGTTAGAAGAACTAACTCTGAACCTGTGTCAGGACCCCCTAAGCCAATAACATGCAAAGATCTCCTCACATCAAAATAGGTCTAGTTGTTAAGAAAATTCTGAGACATCCAAGAACATCAAATGAAGATCATCCCAAGGAGCTTGATCAAACATTCATTGTATCTAGTGGTAAAGAAGATCTTGCGAAAATAATGAATCAGCCCAAGCATGTTCATGCAAAGAATTAGTAATATACATCTAATTCACAAAAGGGAACTGGAATGAAATAATGGATCCTCCCATGACAAAAGATATTAATACGGGATCCATAAGCAACACTGAAGCAGGTGTTAAAAATAAACAGATGAATGAGGCTCCTCCAAGGAACAACTTTAGAAGATCAATATCAGCCTATACCTATAGGTATCAAAATAATTTCTTTGGTTATCGTTTTCCATGTAAAAATGTGGGCACAAAGCATAGGTTTGGGAAACCTATGATATGATCAGGTATAGAGGATATGATCAGGTGGATAGATTGAGGCATATGGACAAAATTAAAATAATACCTTTGTCATTTTCACCAATGTTGAAGCCCAAAATTAAATGTTACATGTGTCACACTGAAGGACATATAGCATGAGGCTATAGACTCAACTTGAGATGGCATAAGAGAGGGGGACTTCCTATTAATACAAGAATCAACTCTACAATGGAGAGGGAGAGTAAGAACCATGGTAAGATATGACTCCTTAGATATAATCCATTAGTGAACGATTCTTCAAGATCATAACTTGTTGAATAAAAACTTTAAGAAGAAATATTATGTAAAAGGAATGATCAATTACAGGAAGAGTTTATTAGTATTAAGGAAACAAACTTACAACAATAGGAGGATATTTCATTCACATTGGAAATTATGGCTTGATGATGATATCTCAAATTGAAAGTAGCATAAGAGGAAGATGTATATTAGTAGACTAAAGCATGGGCATAGGGGGAGACACTATCGGGAAAGGTCAAGCCCAATTGGAAGAACAACAATATGAAGCATGGTTTCAAGAGGATACTCTATCAGATCCATAGGATAGTTCGGTGGTAATTAAAAAAGGGAGACATTATCAAATATGACAAGAAATTCTAGGAAGGGTTGGAGAAGCATTGGTAGGATGGTCTCAGAAGGAGATCTTATTAGGTCCACAAGAAATTATAGGATTAGTTGGAGAAGCATTGGTAGTATGGTCTTAGGGGGAGACTGTATGAGGTCCATAAGAAGATACAAGAATAAATGGGAGCATATTATTAAGAGGAGACTCTATTAGGTCCATAGGAAAGTACAGGAAGAGTTGGAGAAGCATTAGAAATTTGATCTTAGGGGGAGACTCTATTAGTTTCACATGGAAGTTCAAGAATAGTTGGATAATATTGACAAGAACTTGTAGATAAAGAATGAGGGTATGGTCTCGAGGGGAGACTTCACTTATGAAAGGATCATGGTTACACACAATTATCAAACAATTGGTAGATAACCATGTCCCTTTTCGATTGATTTCAAAGGGGTAGAGAATGTAGACATTGATGCAGACAGCGATAGACATTGAACATATGACAGAGATAGACATCAAGCAGAAACATTGGAGAGGATGTAGACAATGATTGATAGACAATGACAAGGAATAAATTGAAGGAGAAAGAAATAGGAATCTCCACAATTAGATAGGATAAATCCTTCGCACTATGCCAATTTCAAGCATGCCCAAGAGAACTTGGCATATTAACATCAATGAAAATCAATGTCTTATGGTGTTTCCATCAATGGAAAAAGGGGATAATGTTGTGCATTGCATTTTCATTGATTCCAACAAATGTCATTGATTTCAAATGGATTTTGTATGAAATAAGCAACATCATTCATGGATCAAAGGAAGGAGTGCCAGTTTCAAAGTCACGTGGTTATGGTCACATCTTTGGTGGGCTAAGCTCCTAATTATATGGGTTATATTATGCCATGAAAAAGGTTATATTGAAATTTCGTCAGCGCTTGAATCCCCTAGTCCATGTAACACATACACAAATATATATATATATATATATAT
>APFE030976286.1:3187-54950 GCA_000404065.3 Pinus taeda
GAGTCTCCCAATTCTATCAATTACATCACTTAAAGCATCATCCGTTGTTGGAGTTTCATGCGGGGGAGAGTTTTCTTCAGAAGAAGATTCCACATGTTGATCTAGAATAGGAATCCCTCCTTCAAGATGTGGAATCTAATTATCAAATTCTTGAAATGATTTTGTTTTTGTGAATCTATCCAAGCGATCAAGTTTCCGATCAACAACATTGTCAGATTTGGATGATTCAAGAAAAATTACATCTCTAGATACAACAAACTTTTTATTTACTTCATCATAGAGGCGGTATGCGTTGGAGGTGTTTGAATACCCCAGGAAGATACACTTATGACTTCTAGCACCAAGTTTGTTTCTATGTACCTTTGGTATCAAATCATAATAGGTGGAACCAAAGACCCTAAAGATGTTTTACCGAAGGAACATGTCCATACCACAATTCAGAAGGAGTCTTGTTTCTTATAGCATTAGATGGACATCTATTGTTTATATATGTAGCACATAGAACAACATCAGCCCAAAACATTATCTTTACATTTTTGAAGAAAAGCATGGATCATACCATATTCAAGATTGTTCTATTCATTGTTTTAGCTACACCATTTTGTTGGGGATTATAAGGCACAGTTGTTTGATGTTTGATCCCATGTTGGCAAAGATAGTTTTCAAATTCATTTGATGTGTATTCTTTTCCATTATCAGTGTGAATAGACCCAATGTGAGATTGTGCATCATTTTCTATCCATTAAGAAAATTCTTGAATGTTTGAAAAGCATCAGATTTGTTCTTCAATAAATAAACCCAACATATTCTGGTGTAGTCATCAATAAATGTCATGATATATTTATTTCAATTTGCAGAAGAAATGGGCATTGGACCACATAAATCTAAATGAATTAGTTCAAGTCTCCTATGTGCTCTTGAATGTGAATCATGAAAAGACGGTTTGCTATGCTTTCCTAGAATGCAAGCATCACATTGCTTAAGTTTTCTAGGAATTGTAGGCAAACCAGCAACACCAATTTTCTTCAATAAGAGGAGACTATCATAGTTCAAATGTCCAAATCTAGCATGCCATAATAAATTTGATGGAAGTATACCTTCTTCATGATGAGAATTGTATGAGAAATGTTGTGCATGAGCAGATGTTCCTTGCAGTTTGAGAAGCCTTTCTTCTTCTACTTCTGTCATGACAAGTGAGTGGTCAGATGCTTTTCTTACCTCAAGCTTTCCATCAAACATATGAATGCAGTGGCCTTGCTGGCGGATGTGGACCAAGGACAACAAGTTTCTTTTGGGTTGTGGGAGATATAGAACATGATCCAGAAGAAATTCTAGAAGACTAGACAGTTTAAGCCTGATTGTGCCAAGCCCTGATGGCTTGATTTTTGATTGATCTGCAAAGTATACTGCTCCATCAACATTGTTAGTGAAATCTTCAAAAAAATCTTTTCTATGAGACATGTGGCAGGTTTCTCCTAAATCAAGCAACCAATCATTTTTCCATTAAGCAAGTGAAGCATTAAACAAATATTCATTTACTCCAATGTTACATTGTGCCTCAACATAGTGAGCGGATTCAGGTGCTTTACCTTTGTTTGTATCATCAGTTTTACCTTTCTGTTGGTTTCTTTTCTGCTCAAATCTATCCCGTGGTAGCTTGCATGTAGAGGCATCATGTGATCCATTTCTTTTGCAGTGAATACAATGTAAATCTGCCTTTTCTCCTTGAGAATGTCTACCCCCTACCTCTAAAATATCTCCCTCTTCCTCTTCGTCCACCTCTTCCTCTTGTAGAATCTTGAGCAGGATGCTTTTCTTTATGAGCAAGGCAGACAGTCTCTTCAGAAGATTCGGGGGCTGTCTCCTTTCCAAAATATTTCTCTGTTTTAGCAAACTTTTCACAAGAGAGTCAAAGGTTATATCTTTGAGATTTCCATTTGCTTGCAATGACTCAAGATAATTGGAGTAAGTAGGATAAAGTGCCTTGAGAAAAGAAATAAGAGGAATATCCAATTCAACTTTAGTGGATTTGATATCATGCATTATAGACTTTATTTCAGATGCAAGAGCAAGAGGATCATTATTTTGCAGTTCAAGATTGAAGAGTTTAATCATGAGTTGGACAACTTCAAGTGCGGAATGTGAATCATAGAGTTATTTTAGTTTTAGTAGGGCTTCAAAGGCAAATGAATATGACGAAATATGGCAACTCACCTCTTCATTTACAGATCCTGTGGTTAATGCATAAGCTTTGTTATTCTTGTTTTCCCAAATAACAAGCTCTTTGTCTGAGTTAGGCTGTATTGAGTCATTGTCTCCTTCTCTGACACACACTCCTTTCCACAACTCATTGAAAATGAGGGTGTGTTTTATCATTCGAGACCATTCAGGATAGTTCTCCTTGCTAGTGAGAACTATTACCACCATGGATATGATTGAATGCATTCTGTAAAAAAATACTTTTGCTGATAGAAAAATACTTCTGATGTTAATGTATAAAATTGTACTTTTCATGGAGGAAAAAGTGGAGCTCTGGTGTAAAAATTGTATAAAAGGATTTCACTCTTATAGGACAAAGGCATTACCAATTCCTATATGGTGGAGATGATATCACTCGTGCAATGTACCAAATAATACAATTTTTAAACAATACATATGACTGCATTAAAAAATACATATGGTTGCCTTCAACAAAATACATGTGGTTGCGTTAAAAATACATATGGATGCCTTCAAGCCAACTCAAAACCATGTAACAGTAGCACATCTCCACGCAGATCATACGAAAATCTCCAGGTATATTATATGAAAAAATATGGTTCTCAGAAAAAAAAAAACATGTAAGCCAAGAACGCAATAATGGAAGTCACAAAAGAAGCGCCGACAGAAGGAACGAAGCCACAAAAGAAGCACTAACAGAAGGAACGAAGTCCATGGAACGCAACAACTACACCATAGAACTGTCTCACTGTAGTTGTTCAATGGAGACCTGGGCTCACACACCATTTGCATCTCCATCCAATATCTGCATATATAGCCCTCCATAGTTAACAGGATAGAGGCGTTGTTCTGGTCCACGAAACGCAGAAAATTATTTGACAAGACTCGAAAGACTTTATAGGATTCCTCAGGTATTTGAAGAGGGCTTCCCAGCGAAAAATGAATGGACGCAAGGTATCCTAGAATGAAATATATCTGATAGGACCTCCAGCAGTCTTTGTGATGCCACCAAAGAGAGCGAACATCAGAACGACATATACGCAGCGTTTTCTGGACGGTTTCCAAAAAATGTATCCACAATGACTATCAAGATAACATATCTCATCTTGCTGAATAATGGGATGAAATTGGAGCCCTTCAAAAACAGTTTTAACGCAGAGCAGAAGTAGGACAACGTTCAAGGGAACATTTATGACCGTGCTCAGTTAGGACAGTGTTCAGGTGAACGTTTATGATAGCTCTCAGACTCAGCGTTTAGGAATAAGACAACATTCAGACTCTATCAGGACAGCGTTTAGGAATAGGACAACGTTCAGAATCTATTAGGACAGTGTTTAGGAATAGGACAATGTTTAGACTCAACGTTTAGGAATAGGACAGCGTTCAGACTTAGTAGCAAAAGTGAAGGGAGTTACTACTATTTTGAGAACCTGGCTCTGATACCATGTCGGGCCAGGCAGTAACTCCATTAGGCAGAAAAACTGATTCAATTCATTCCATCAGGTATGTTATTGTTATATACAAAAAGGTGTGACTGCTCAGTTCATCTCCTGATGACTGTTCACATTCCTAATTTAATTATTTACATAAATTTAGCCAATCGTGAGGATTAGGTTTCAACATAGATCTACCTTCAAAATCTTCTTTATTATCTTCAAATCTTCATAGTTACAATCCTTCTTAACCAATGCACACAACTGTAGGGGCCTATGCACACAGCTGCAGACTTACCAAAGTCTCCTAGCACATAGGTGCAGGAACCTTCCCCTTCCGCTCTAACACAGAAAGATTTGACAATTACAGACCCAAAAGCATGATCAACTAATTGAACGACCCTTCACTTACTAAGATAACCTTTTATACATCCTTTTCCATTGCAATACCATGGTCCGCAATCCATGGGCAGAGCTCAAAACATAAAAATTAGACCCATCCTTTTATAAAATCAGGAGCTTTGACCCACCCTAAATCCCCTATGACTCCTAAAACATTATGCGAAGAACATTTTTCTCCTCAAAATGTGGGCTACTTAAAAAACTTTGATAATAAACTAACCTAGGGGACCCTACCCAACGACCCCCCAATAGAAATATGTGTGTCATCCCAAGTCACTCAGTTGGTATGTCCTGAATCTTTGCTTTGAGACCATTGTATGCATCCTTAAAAGGTTGAAGTTTCTTTTTTCACTGTGTGGAGGCTTGCCATACTTCTTCTACCAACTTCTCTATTGTCAGCCTTGTTGTCATTACATCGATGGTTCTTTGTGTCTGCTTGATGATCTTTAGCTTGCTCTCCAATGTCTATGAGAGATACATGGCTCCATCAACCCATGGCTATGTCCACATTGAAATGATCATCTCCTTTCCTTGTAGCTCATTCATCTGTCACTACAAAATATTTCCCTCCTCTAGATAGGAAAACTATTGTGCAGGTGTTAGGGTTCATGTCGTTACTTAGATTTCATCAAACTATTGCTACTTGTTGCGGATATTTTCCTGTATCTTCTATTCATGTGGGTCCTCCTGTAGCGAGGTTCATATCTCCATAGTGGCTTCAAAAATCTAGCTACAGTCCTTAACTATAGTAGCTATATCTTCCATAATAGACTCTATATTCATTATACGTTATTCACAAACCTCTACTAGAGTTGCCTAATACAAAATCATCTGCAACTCCATGATCTAGATTTCCAACTCGAATTTGACTTTGTCGACTTCCACCCTTAATTATTTTACTACTGCTGCAAGATTGTAAATCTTTTCCTCGGGTGTTGCCTTTTCTAGATCTAGAGCTCTGGTAACTCATTGAAAACTTTGGTGATGGCCTATTCTAGGTGCTACCAGTGAACACCTGCCTCATCACGATCATTGATGGCCTATTTTTTGTCCTCGAACATCTGTCTATTATTTTTCTTGAATTCTTAATTACCAATATAGTGCATTTCTTCCATTTCCTTTGTTCATCAGTGACTCCCTGATGTAACTTGTGCAAGGTCTAAATGGGGAGAACCACAAGATTGAGACTCAAATCTTTCCAGTGCTACTTGTGCTCCTAATCTTTGGCAGTCTCAAAATATAGAGCACCACCTAGTAGTTACAAAACTAGAAGCTTAGATGTGATTAGTATTGTCTATGGGTTTCTTCCAATTGTGCTTGATGGTACCATGCTCACCTGAACCATGCTTACCTGAGCCATGCTCACTTGAACTAATCTCACCTAAACCTCTAGCTTCTTGAGGCATTGTTGGACCTCTGTCAAGACTATTTTATATTGGTCTTCAATGTTCCCCAATATGTCCTCCATCATAACTTATATTTTGTCTCCAATCTCATTAATGTCCACCTCAGTGAGGACCATAAGCTTTATGCCAGTGGATTTGTCCAAATTTTTCTTCTTTCATGCTCCCCCAACACTTTATTTCTTCCTTTTAATTATGAATGGGGAACCTACCTCCTCAGTGTTAACAAAAGGGTCTTCACCACCCTAATCATCACCTTCAGTGGCATGTGCCTCCTACTCGGCTTCAAGCTCTATATGCGGTGTAGTGTCCTTCTCTAGCTTGATTATGACTTTCTAAGTAACCTTCTTATTTCCCTTCTTATTGCCCTTCTTGGTTGGCTACTTCTTAGTTTGTGCACTAGAAATATCTTCCACTGCTCGACTGCTGCCTACCGGTTTTATTGTTGCTCCTTATGTGGGTGGAGTTAGCCAATCAAATGGCTAGTTTATCATCACTTGTGAGATTTCATCATCAATGGCTAAGAATGGAAACTCGTAGCATACCTCCTCTAGGTCCTTCTTAGCGCGGACGTGTACATGGTGAATGTTCACCTTCAAGTTGGTAGTCTCCTTGTATTATTTGAATAACTTGGTGACAACCTTGACTTCAGGCTTATCACGGTGTGTAAATCCATTTTAAACAAGATCCAGAATACCTTATTCTCTATAACATGAGTCAAATCACTGGAAACCCACAGCGAGGCAAACCTCGCATCCTCACAGGTGTCAAGGCTCATAGTGGGGAACTGTAACTTCTCTGGAATTCTCCATTTTTTCAGCCCTATCAAGAGAAATAAACACATGTAGTGGAATTCATTTCCCTCTTCTTGTGCCTCTCAGAAGTCATAGAAAATTTCTTGGCACAAATATACTCCCCAGTTAAACTGGACACCCTTGCTACACAACACAACCAATTATATGACCGGTGCAAATACATCATCTACCCAACACTTCGTCATTATTTTCCTAGCCAAAATGTGCTTGAAAAAGAAAACATCCTGATCATTAATGGACCTGATGAGAAATCCATGATACTTCCTAATCAGATCATACTCCTTCTTCATCATCTTCGTTAGCTTTTTCTCCTGATATTTTCTAAAAAATGCACCAGTGAGGTTTGCTCCTTGGTACAGAATCGTAGTTATTCTTATAATCAACATATCATCAATGGGGATCTTTGTCCCCAGCCACAGACATCCATCATGCACCAATGCCAATAGTTGGTGCACATAGATTGTGTTGATATTGCTACATCCAAAGTGCAGAATATATAACATATTCAACAACTCATCTCACTAAATTCCTACTACACATGGCAGTGGTTCAACCCTTGTTTCTCTAGCTTCTTCATCATAGAATAATTTTAGGTACTTGTTGGGTTGGAACTAGGGATACTTGATCCAATCATTAAGATCCTAGTCTCCCATGCGCAGTTATGGAACCCTTGCTAACAAACCTCCCTCAATTGGCACCTCATCCAGTAATAGTGGTATAAAGACTTTGAATTTAATAGCATCTGGGTCCCCGGTAACCTTTGAGGTCAGATTTCGTGGGAGAATATAGGGTTGCAACATGGAGATTGGTTTCACATTTTTTGTGTCGATATCTTCTACTTCTTTGGCTAGTTCTTCCACATCTGAATCTTAGGGCTCCACTGACTACTTCTGCTTGTCTAGCCTCTCCTTAATGCTCAACTCCTTAGTTGTTTTTCTTGTTGATTTCCTTACTGGAGGCTACTTCCTCTTCTGTGTGCTTTCACAAACAGTTTTCTTCCTTGGGGACCTAAACCTAGTGAAATAACCTGTCAATGTAGTAGTCATGAGGAATTCTATCCCTCTTTTAATAAAATCTTGTTCAATATCCTCCCATGCCTTACCTGACATGCAACAAAACACTCTGCTCACACTTAAGTGAAAAATCACCAGTTGAAATCTTAGTGGAAAAGTGTTCAAATGTGGAGTGGGTATCTATATTTATAACCTTTTTGAATTTCAAACTCCATGATATCCTTAAGATCTACCTGATAAATTTGAATTTGGTGACAAATTTTCCCAGATATACCCATTAAATTCGTGCCTCATGCTCCTTTTAACAATAATTCCCCTATCAAATCAACTATATAAACCCCAACAATCATATTCTAGATGAACTGTGTTAGACCCTTCCCTTCAGTGTGGTTACTCCTTTGTCCTAGCTTCCTCCATCTACACCATCATCCTGAATACTGTGCAAGACTTTCTCCTCGGAAAAATCCTTCTTTGGTGGAGTAGTTCAAAGTCTTATGCTTCCTTCCAACTTCCTACATCACTAAGACTTGTCTCTGTTCATATATTCATTGCGTAGTCCCAAGAGTAGAATTATCCCCGTAGATTTTCAACCTACTACCATTTTCTCGTCCAAGAAAGAAATTTCCATTCATCTTTGTGAGTTGAACTATGCCACCATCTAAGATATCCTTGACAATGTATGGTCCTAACAAATGCATTTTAAATTTTCCCATGAACCTTGTGAACTTACTATCGTACAACAAAACCAAGTCTCCATTCTTGAAATTTTTCTTCTTAATATGTTGCTCCTTCCTGGCCTTCTCCCAGGCTTTCTGAACTTGTTCATGAAATCATATAATAAATCGATCTTCCTCAAGTATGATTGGTTATTACAATCTCTCTCCATAATATCATTGTCTTCCATGTCCATGACTATAGTGATCTTAAGACTCGATATTATGTATTCCATATGCATTATGGCTTCATGTTCATAAACCAATCTAAAGGGAGTTTGTCCCATCTATCCCATCAACTTGTTGCATGTAGTCTAGTATGCTCATTAAACTAATTCTATGTGCACATCCAAATCATTTCCGTTGATGTTACATACATTAGTGACAGCATTCTCTAAGATTTGGTTTAAAGCATCAAATGTGTCATTTGCCTAAGGATGAGAAATTATGCACTTCTAATGATGTACACAATTTCCTCCATCAATGCTTCAATAATTTTGTCTAGGTAGTGCGATCCTCAGTCACTCATCAAGATATTTGGATACCCAAATCTCGACGATATATATTTAAATATGAATTGCACAGCAGTGTCTATGCTGAAATTGTTTACTGGTTGTGCTTCTTCCCAACTGGCTAGATCATCTATCATGATAATAATGTATCGTGCACCACTCTTATTTCATGGAGTATTCATCAACCCAAAAAATTCAATCTCCCATTTATCAAAATCATGTAAGGTGACTTGTGGATTCAACTGTAATTCATCCCTTCTAAATAGTCTTCCAGTCCTTTGGGAGGCATTGTCAGCACTACAATATTCTTTGGAATCCTTGTGTAACGTGGGCCACTATGGTCTGACTCTTAAAATATTCTACGAGGTGGCTTTTCCTATATAGTGTCCTCTCGCAACACAACCATGTGCTTCTGCCAAAATACTATGTCTTTCATGCTCAGGGACATATTTTCACAATCTAATTGCAACCAATTTTATACAAATGTTTGGCAATCAGAGGAAAATCCATAGCTTTGATTACGAGTTCTTTCTTCTATTGAGTCGTATACTCCTAAAGGGCTACTCTGATAGATAAAACATACAATATATTGGAAAAATGATCATTAGTAACCCTTACTAGAAAGAGTTTTGCATCAGGAAATCCTTCTTCAATGTTCATTGGTTCTTCACCGGCCTCAATTCTAAACAGATGATCCAGGCTAGTGTTCAATCATCTTGGCTTGATTATTACTTCAATCATCTGTAGATCTTCCCCCCCAACACAAGTGTTTTCACCAAGTAATTCAGCGCAGAATGGTCTGTAAACATCTTGAAGTGCGCTCCTAATAAGTAATGCCTAAATTTCTATAGAACATAGATGATAACCAAGCCCTTTCATTCCATTGTTGAATAATTCCTTTCTTCCTTAGGTAATTTTCGATTCACAAATGCAATGGGGTGTTCAAGGTCCCCTTTTCCTGGCTACACTAAGACAACACCCAAAGCCATTCGTGATGCATCTACATCATGGTGTAACTCCTTCTTCTAATCTGAAAATACCAAGATCGACACAGTGACCATTTTTTCCTTTAAGATGTCAAGGCTCTTTTGACATTAATCCTCCCAACAAAAGGTGGCATCTTTCTTTAGTAATTTTTCCATCGGCACAGTGATCTATGCATAGGCCTTTATGAACTTCCGATAATAACCAGTATTCCCTAGTGTCACGCATAGCTGGTTCACATTCTTCGGCTGATCTAGATTGATAATAAAATCAACTTTTGTAGGGTCCACGACTAGTCCCTACCTGCAAGCAACATGTCCTAGAAGTATTCCATAGGGTACACAAAAAATACACTCTTTTACATTCAGCGATATTTGATATTTTGTGTAGGTGTCGAACATCAAACTTGTGCTCCAAACATGCTGCTTTAATAGTCCAATGACTAACAAGTCATCAAATTAAACCTCCATAAATTTTTTGATGTATTATTTAAACAGTGCGATGAAAACTCTGGAGAATATCACAAGTGCATTTTCCAACCCAAATGGCAAGACTGTGTACTGAAACGATCCACATTCAATAGAAAAGGTGGCCTTACTCCTATCTTTTAGCACGATCTTATTCTGATGGTACCCTAAAAAAACATTTGTAAAGGTGTAGGCCTCCTATCCTCCCACATTTTCCAAAACTTCATCAATTAGCGGTGTTGGGAAGGGTCAGGTACAAATGCGTTGTTCAATGTTCTTAAATTGACAAAAATCCTTATTTCTCCCTCCTACACTACCACCATCCTAACCCATTCGGCTTCTTCCACAGGTTCAATTATTCCAGCTGCAACCATCTTCTCAAGCTCCTACTTCACCTTCTCTTTGTATTTTTGGTTTAGCCTATATGGTCGTTGTTTTATAGGTTTCACATATGGCTTCAAAGTGATGTTCACAATTCCCACATCACCTACAATTCCATTTAACTCAGTGAACTTCATCGGAAACAACTCCTAGTACTCATGTAGTAATTCAATGACCTTGCCTACTGTATCCTCATCCCAGTAATCTCTAATGCGCGTCAATTTGGGCTCTTCCTTTGAGCCTATATTGACTTCCTTCATATTAATAGGTTGTATTATGTCAAGTATCTCAACTTCCAGTCTCGCGAACACATGTTCTTCTGATTTAAGAATGTTAATATTGCACAAATCTTCCTTGCCCTCTTCCATAGTTATATTATAGCATTCCATTATGTGTTGCAATTGTGTGTTCCCATCGGGATGTGCCCATGTTGTTGGCTCATTTAGTGTCTAGAAAATTCCTCCTCTGATTTCTTGAAGGGCATCATCGATATGCTGAAAACCATATTTGAAGCTAAAGGTCAATATGAAGCTTTCATTTAGACTATACCAGCTAGTGGTACCATGGTGCAACTCCATTTCGAGATAGAAAATCATCGGTATCACATCCAAAGTGTGGATAAATATGTGCACCCATTCTAGTTGAGGTTTTTTACCCCATGTTGTAGTCCAATGAGACAAATGTTGTCAACGATCATCCTTACTGTTAGGTTCCTATACCAATAGGAGTCATAATTTTTGAATGGCTAAGGTTAAACCTGTAATATGTACATACCTTTTCTTTTTGCAAATGTTTTCCATATTCAAAAAAATAAAAAATGTAAACAGGGTATGTCCTAAAATAATAATCAAAGGACAAAAATAATAAAAAAGTCAAAAAAGATGAAAAATATGAACCCCAAGAAAAGAAAAAGACCATGAAAGTGAGCAAGCCAAAATGCCACTACTATTTACTTTTATGCATAATAAATGATTGTATGCAATCTGTAATCTTTTCCATAATCCATGATAGTCAAAATGTTTAAACTTGGCTATTTCATGTTTCAATTTCATGTCTATAGATAGAGAATAAATATCTGACCAAACTATTTAATCTTGGCAGATAATTAGATAGGTAGAGTAAATAAAATGAGCTCAACTATTTAATCTCAGCCCTTGGATGTAATAAGGTTAGATTTAGTTAGTTTACTATTGTAAAGAGAAATAAAAATGTTTGATAAGGGTTTGCTAGCTCAAATGCACCCTAATAAAGAGAAGTAAAAATGGTAGGATGAGTAGATGGGTAAGTAGAAGAAAGGTTGGAAAAAGTGAGATGATTGACTAGGCAAAAGCACATTTCAAATGTGAATGGCCACTCAAGCATGCAAATAGATATCAAAGTCAATTAATTAATTTCCCTCATTCATTTCACCTTTTACTTAACTAATTCCCCACAATAAAGTTCAAAGTACTTAGAAACCCTAAGTCAAAGAGGCTCAGAGCATTTCTCTGACTTTTAGAGGGACCAAACCCTCAACTCAATGACTTATTGGCAATAAGTACTAAAACCCCCTCATAAATATTCATTCCCCCCTTCAGTTCATTCATTTTTCCTAATAATACTCTTTTCCTAAGGTTAAATTACTTTTACCTAGGAAAGGTGTTGATTCCCCCACATAAATCATTTTCATATAAAAAAACCCATAAAATCATTATATCCTTGGTCTTTAGTGATTATCGGAAAGAATTAAAACAGAAGATATCATATATTTGGGATATTGTGCACCTTTTCCACTTATTTTACTAAATTACTAATTTATTTATTAAATCCCTAATAAAAACCCATTTCCTGTATATATATTAACTCCCGGAATATTAATTAATCCCACCCTAGTTAAATTATATTAACTAAAGTTTTCTACTAGTGATCCACTAACTAATCAATCCTCAATTAAGTTAGTTAAAAAACCCAATTAAACCTAACCCGATACCTTAACCCCCACCTTAACTTTGCATTAAATTAAAACCAGCACTCTTAAATGCCCATTGAGCTCCCCCCATTACCTTCTATGCAACTCCATCACCTGACCACCACATGATCTCTCCCCTCCCCATCAGATGGCCCATGTTGATTTTGGAAGGGCCCGAAATCTGAACGTTACCCACCCGAAAAGGGTTATTTTCCACTGGGCCCTCGAGGCGACATGGTGCTCAATGAATGGAATCAGGCGGCCTCCCCCCAATACTGCCAAGTGCCGAAAAGTTGTGCAAAGAAAACCACTTACCACCAGCCCACTACATGCCAAAACATCCATTGGTCACCTCCCTACATGACAAACAACCATTGTACACCCATACCCACCAAATTGACTTTCGCGGATAAAACCAAAAAAGCCCAAAATTATTGTTTTTATCATTTTTTTTACTGTAAACTTCCATGCACGCACCTGTGAACATCCAAGTTGTCAACCCACATACAATTTCACCCTAAATATGCTACAAACCTCCCAGATCACCTTCTAGCTTGCTTGTAGCCATTTCAACTGTTCACAGTTGCCAGTTACATGGTTCGGACCCATTTTTCTTCAAATTCCAGGTATTTAAACCATAATTCACTAAAAACCATGTGAATTTCTGAACCAGTCACTAAGTTGTCTTAATTGAAATTAAAGAGAAACTACGATAACTTAAAACCCATCCAAAATTGAACCACCATTGCCCTAAAATACTAAAATTTTCCTCCTCCATTCTCAAATCCACAAGAATTGAGAATGGCTACCCCAATTGCGATGGATGTTAGACCAATTTCCACTCCTCACCTAGACCTGGACCACCTTCCCCTTGCTGATAAAGATTTCCAAATCAAGGAAACCTCTGTCCTTGAATCCCCTCTTAAACTATACTACCAATATAGAGATGAATACCTAAACCATGATGATAAAATGGGTCTTTGGTAGTCTAATTTACCCAAGTACCAATTCCCTGAAGTTCATATTTTCCCAGAAATTGTCCATTACTCCCATGCAAACTATATTCCTAGCTAAAGAGTAGTGATGTCCCCAAACAAGATTGTACTTTTCACCATCACTGTTGAATCAATAAATGAATGTTTCAATTTAAACCAGTGAAAAATCTAACCCCCATTTCAATTGGAGACCTATTAGACTAATTCCCCAAGCTTACCACTATAAAACTTGCTAAGATGTTCCAAACCTTCATCAGGGAGGAAAATCATATCCCAACAGATCTCCCTCCATATGTGGCCACCATATTTTCCCCATTTGGTCAGGACATTGTAGCAATGATTTCTAGTGTCTTAGGTTACACCACTAGTGACTATATAGATGAAATCATCCTAGCTTTCATGTCCATCTTTACTCCAAGACAACCTCCGACTATCATTTATGATTATGCCAAGTTTATAGCTAATAGGATGCATGACCAACTTCTAATGATGAGTAATGAAAGTGTCATTAAGTATTACTCTATCTTGTATCACCTCTTTTTATACTACCAAGCTGATAAGTTCCCATTTACTCTCTAGAAGCTTGATACAAAGGGTCACCCTAGGTCAGTGATTTTCTGGAATCCATTGTTCCATAAATGTAATTCTCCATAGTGATATACAGACTTCATAGACCTATTTCTACATCCCATTGTGACAACACTACTAGGAAGCCCACCTCCAAGAATCTGTTCAAATATCAGGAGGATCTTGTAGCTTTCAAAACAACACAAAGTGGTACTTGTACCAAAACCACACTGAAATTAGGATTTATGGTTGTGAGATGGCCCCATATAAACTACCCATATACCTCCCAATGAGGTTATTTTCTCTAGAGTACTACAGTTAGATAATCAATTCAGATGAGGTACATTTTGTCAAAGCCAAAAAGAAGGCCCAACTCAGATTCAAAGATCAACTAGGCCCGTTTGTGCGTAATAGCCGAGAAGCTGGAAACGAAGTAGAGAAAATAATTCAGAGACTTAATCTAGAACAGAGCTTCATATGGAGATATGATCCCTTGGAATTCATTTAAAATAGAAGAAAGAAAAAAAAGATGGCTCCTTATGTCCATCACAGAATCCTTGAAATAGAAAAATATGACAACCAATTGGAGTGGGTTGAAAACACTTTAGAGGATAGGGATAGTATTGAAGTTGTTGTGGAAAACACAATGATTGATCTAGAGAAACAGCTTGATGAACATTCTTTCTTGCAGGTACCAGGTGAATCACAAGCACAAGGAGAATCACAGGCACAAAGTGAATCACAAGCACAAGAAGAACCATAGGTACAAGAAGAGTCAGAACAACCAGACCTATCAGAGGAGTGAACTCAAATAGGTATACCAAAGCCCATTATGAGTACTCCCCCAGTCTTGCAAAATCCTCCAAATGAGGAGAAAAACCTCAAAAGAAATAGGGAAGAGGCCACTACTTCAGGCAAAGCCACATCACAGGCCTATGTAGAGACCAGCCTAGTTAAAAGACAAAGGATAAATCCTATCTCCGAATAGGAATTCACAGAAGAAATAGTTGGGGCTACCAGCATAGAAAGAGAAGTAAGCAGGCATGCCACTCCCTCTGGGGGCACACTAGAACCTTCCACATCACAAACTCATATGTTGGAAAGGTAACAGAGTGTTGAAGTGTCCTCATTCAGGATGCTAGCTAACAGAGACCAAGATATCATAGAAATATACAAGGACATAAAAGCCAAAAATAAGAGGCTAAAAGCCCAAACTTATGCATAGTACTTAAAGATGTCCCCTACCAGTCAAACAAGGCATATGCCAGCCTATGATGTAAAATAAGGGAAGATGCAAAATGACATTCATGAAGCCCACTACTCAACAACCAAGAACAACAACAGACTTCAAAAAGATAGACTTCGAAGTACTCGCAAAGGACATTCATCCTATTACCAAATTGAGCTGCACAAATAAACAGGGGAGACGATTTACTCCACCTTGACAGGGAAAGCCATCGCTACCCACCAATTGCAAAATTCCTTGAACAACATATCATCTCAGTTCCAATTGGAGAAGGCCTCTTCATAGGCCAAAGATACCAGAATCAAGTCCTTAGAGGACTTAGTCATTGAGTTAGGACATGATCGTAGATATGTAAAGGCCACTGAGAAATTAACAAAGAACGAGAATGATGATATAGCTTCTCTGAAGAAGCATCTCAAGATTCCACAGTTGCATCACCCACAAAAAATAGAAGTTCTAGAGGCACAAAAAGGACATGAAGAGCTCATGGACTTGGTCCTAAAGCTAAATGACCAATTAAAAGAGACAGAGAAGGAGTTGGACATTTTGATTCAGTCCAAACAAGGTGACCTGGCAACAACTTCCACAACTGCCATTCCCACAGTGACAATAGTTGTTCCTTCTACATTGGAAGCATCATTGACACCTATAGCTCCTCCTACCATAGCACTACCAATCACAACTGAGTCTATAATAGTAGGCACATCTACAGAAAAAATAGTAGAGCTAGTAAAAGCCATCGAGGAGATGTCCATCTATGAAATAGAGCTCAAAAGGCTAAAGGAAAAACTGGCAAGCTTACAAACTGGCTGTAAGCTTGCCCAAATTCAACAAACAGAAGACACAAAGAAAGCTCTAAGGATGGGTGAGAAAATTAAAGTCCTAGCAAAAGATTTGACATTGCAGAAACCACTAGGACAGACCAAATAAATGCTTATATTTGAGCAAACAAAGCTAGCAAAGGTAGCTACTGGAGCTATCCAAAAAGTAAAGGAAGGGTTGGGTGATATGGCTGAGGATGTCAATCAACTCATCCACTTTCTGAATATAAAGAACATGCATGAGCTAAATGAGCTTGGTATAGAGGATAGGACTGAAGCCATCCTAGAAGTCCAAAAGGTTATATCCAAAAGAAACCTCATGGTCAACCTAGAAGAAAAATGCCATAACATGTAGGTGGCTATTGATAGGTTTACAGCCAAATTTCAAATTTTGAGAGACAAAGGCCTTCCCAGTCCTATGGTCATCCATGATAAACTCATGACCCAATTGGACTACAGTGACAGAATTAGGAAATTGGCTAAGGAACAAGCCAGTACTTCAGGTATCAAAGCCTTGCCTACAGGGAAAGTACTATATGAAACTTTTGAAAACTTGTTCTTTCTATAGCATGAGGTGAAACATTTGTTTGTCACCAAGCTAAATTTTTCTAAGTACACAGAAGCACATGAAATATACAGAAGAATGTTAAAAGAAAAGTTACCTGAGGATGAATGGTGGGAAAAAATGATAGATTTACTATAGGTTACGACACTAAATCTGAAGGTAGATGGATGAAACAGGTAAAAGACAGATCAGCAGGGTCAAAGAGTAGGAGAGTCAAAGGGTATCAGTGAAAGATCAAAATGAAGAAGATGCTAGCGTAAAACTACCAGCTAGCTTAAAGGTCCATAGCTCAACTGCAACAACCAACACTACCACAATAAAAGGGACAACATGATGCATTTTTCCATCTATCTGTATCTTCATGCTTGAAGATATTTTTATTTCCTAAATTAAATCTCAAACTCTTATGAGATATTTTTTAATTATTTTTTGTATAAATACTTCACATTTCGATGTATTTGGTGTGGATTCAAAGACATTTCTGTAGGCTTTTCTCTCTAATCAAAGTCCTATTGTATCAAAAAACTGGATTGCCTTGTTGGCTCATGGAATAAAGCTCAGATATTTTTCAGGATTCTTATGTAAAGTGAAAATCAAATAAGTATTCTCTCATGTGTATTATTGTTTTTCCTTATGTTTCTTAATAATCATATGTGTTCTATGAAATCTGAATGTTAAACTAGGAGTGATATTTCAAAACTTGCTTAAATGCACTTTGTCTTGACCATTTTCATTCTTAATGTTTTCTGCTAAAATATCTTAGCTAGGGATATCTTAGCTGCTCCTTATCTTCTGTAGTGTTACTTTTGGTCTATGTAGAAAAGGATTCTTAATTGCCCTTTGTTGATGATCACCCTTTGTTCGTCATTCTAATCATGGTCCAAGGATTCTTAAGTTCCCCTCACCCTGGTTAGAATCATTCCATCCATCAGTCCTTGAACATTTTCCTTTTGCTTTATTAGCCTACCCTCTGAACATTCCCTTTAATGATCTGATCTATTTATGCTATCCTTTTATTGACTCCATAGCCCAATTGCCTGAGCAAAACTAGATCTATCCATCTGTTCTTAGAATTCCACCACCCAACCAAAATCAAAACCTTACTAACACTAAGAACTAGACTAAAATCCTCACCCAAACAATGTTAAATTATAAAGAGAGAGCCCTCTCTGGACTTACGTTCGCTAGAACCTGAGACTGAAGATGGGTTTGTGGTTATCTCATATTATTCCTTCTTTTGATAACTTCTTGGGAAAACTTCTGAGTGATAATACCATTATACTTTTGTGTGATCCTTGTGTTTTCATGACCAAACCTAAGCCTCATCAATCAGCGATACTCTTTCCAATCTCCTGTGTTGTCTTTATGCACACCCCACCATTACAGAAGTGTATACGTCAAAGCTATATCCAAGGCTTGGAATCATGTTTCTTCGAGTACATCGTTTCCAAACTAATCAAGGAATAGGTTGAAATCAGATGTCCCACGACAATAATGTAAATTACATACCTCTGTTGAGATGCAATGAAGATATTTTGTAACTATGTTACAGCACATAGTAGAAACTTGATGCAACCAGTTCTGCTAGTTCTCTAATTCCTCATCAGAGTCCGAGACACACGAACTATCCTATTCTGAGCTTATCCTCCCATCAGTAGTGGAGTTGATCCAGTCCTTATCCCACATAACTAACTTTTAGATATGGTCCATATCTTCATCGCCATATTTGTCGGAGACAGGTTCTATATACCACGCACCTTTAGAGGGGTCCAAAGGAACAATGGCTCTGGAACCACTATTCTCGAATACCATATTTCTTCTTTTTAGATTGATTATAGCATCCGTTTCAAAATCCAAATCGATTCCAAGTAAATCCATATACATACTTATATCATCCAAAATCTCAATGACTTCAAACTCTGCCACCACATGTACTCCTTCAATGTCCACAACAACTCCATGCAATTGACCCACTGGGATGATTTTCTATTGATCGGCCATGTGCAGCTAAATCAGTGACCATTGTAGCTTTGGCTTCCCTATTTCTTCCCAAGTATTATTTGGTAATACATTCACATCCGATCCTAATTCAAGAATTACTTTTTCCATTTCGAATTCGCCAACCTGCGCAGTTAATCATGTCTTTCAGTCAGTTGTTTTCTTAGTTATGCATCCTTTGTTTACTGCGAGTCATTTGGTTTGTGGCTTCTCTTTACCAACATCATTGTTGATTAGTTCTTGCTATCCTTCCACTACTTTTTGATCCCTTAGAAAATTCATACATGTCTGAAAAAGAAATTCAGAATGGTCAGATCAGTGTTATTCGTTACAATAACCACTTTAGGATTATTCTTCTATGGTACTACTTGCATCTTCATCTTCGATTTCAAAGCTCCTAGGTCCATGAAATGCTTCGTCACTTCCATGAAGGTTTCTTTCTTCTTCTACATATTGAACCTGGTACTCATTTCTTTAGCCTTCTTGACCCATGTATCCACCGTAGCCTCTTTTCCCTATTTTTTATCTTCTCCTCTAGCTATGCCAGTTTGTGTTGCTATGATAACACTTGCATCATCTTCGTGTGGTTCAACCCTCATCATTTGTGAATTCTACACAGTCTATTGATTCTTTTTTTCTTGCATTTTAGCCATCAAAAGAGGAAAATCCTCTATTCCATGATCAAGCTTTCAAAAATACTTACAAGAACAGGTAGTGGGGTCCTAACGATCACGCAAAATATTTCTTGCTTCACCACCATTATAACATATAATCTAACCTCAACCTTTTCTAGCCCCCCCTCCATGACAACGTCCTTGGCCCTGAAATCATCCATGGGTTGTAGGAGAACCATGATTTTCCATTGTTTACACCATATTTTTCTCCATCATCAAATCATAGCTATGACAATTTCTTCCATCATGTCCTACCGACCAAAAGAAGTTACAAAATAACTACTTTGGTGACTGCACATACTTATGTAATAAGTAATAGTGATTATTCAAGTGCTAGCCTGAGACTCGGTAAATATTACACTAGACACTCGATCTGGTACTTGCTCCGTCACTAGGTTATGGATTTAGAGGAGTAGGACCTCCAACAACTAAATAATCACAATAGACAGGACACTAGTCCTTATAGTGACCTTTCACTTTAAATTTTATGCACCAAACATCTGAGCGCATATCAAGCCAAATTTCCTTTCTCTTCTTCAAATATTGTAGCTTCATATGTAAGCTTTCTAACTGAGTATATATCTAAATACCTCCTATGTGGGCATCTTATAGCAACAACGCTTCTAGCTTCATCGCAATTTCTATTGTCTAAGCTTGTGATGTGATCTTTTGATGAGATAGCAGTAATCTAAGATGCAATAATAGCGTAGCTATATACCACTCTTTGTGCTGCTAATCAAACATTTGAAAGTTGACTTATCCCAACAAACATTTTAACCTCTGATCTAATTCCTAGGTGTTGAGCATTAGAGAAGGTATGTAATTGCCACCTATTTCGTTATCTTTTCCTTAAATTCATAAATTCTTTACATTATGAAATAGGCATATGGTGAAACATTATGATATATTTTAGAAGATTTGTGAGCAACGTAAAATAACTAATAATTACCTTTTCCTATGTAGAAAAAGAAGAAAATGGAAGATTGCCATTCCAAAGGAAAAGACAAGATGAAATCAATTGTTGTCCCTTTGATAGGGAACCATATCCAAACAAGGCAATCCATATTGGAGTGTATAAGTCAGGAAAAGGAAGAGGAGATACGAAATTAGCGCAAGAGAATGGAGAGATAAATGGGAAATAACGATATGGAGAATCCCTCAGGATCCTTTGATCCTGAGGGATCATTGCCTTAAAGATTATCTGTATCTTTGATATTTCCACTTGGCTGCTATAAGAAGGGATAGTGTTGTTAGCCCAAGGGGGATTATTGTTGTTTTATGAAATTCACTGTTGTAACTTAAACTTTGATCACTGAATCTTTCAAAGAGTGATTATTGTAACCCTGTTTTGATGCTTAATACATAAACTTTGTTGTTGTTCCATCTTTAATTCTAGATTAATCAGAGCAGTGCATCCCTGGAGGCTAAGAGCCCAGACCTGGTGCCATTTGCTTCCTGTACCATTATCTTCCAATTCCAAGTCATCTGTGATTTGATTTCTCTTATTCACTTTGTTCAGTAATCTGTTGTTACATATTATTTCATATATTTGCACTATTATATTTCATTCATATTTGAATAGTAAGGTTATCCTCTGCAACTACAATGTTATGCTATTCATTCTGAATTTATATTGCATTGTCATTCCTTTATAGATTGATACTATTGTATAACATTTTTGTTCCTTACAGATTACCATTATTGTTTAACATTGTTCTACATTCATAAATCAGTACTATTATATATTTATCTATGGTTTACCTCCAAGTGTGATTGTTGTTCATTGGGGATTGCTATTCCACTATGATCGCAATTGTTGTTTCCTCATAACCATGATTAATAATTGTTTTTCTGAAACTCAAATTACTGTTTCTTTCAATATAGAAGTGTTTTGTGTAATATTCGATCTAGTTTGTTGTGCATTTACATTTGATCTAGGTTGTTGTTCATATTTCATAACTTGCTTTAGCTTGCTGTTCCATTTTTGCTTTCTGTTCAAATCATTTCTAAGGTAAAGGTTGTTGCTTAATTCATGTAGATTACAATTACTATTTCATTCATTTCGGTAGGTTGAAGCTTTGTTGCTCAATCTTGTTAAATGGATTAGTTGTTGTTCCTTGTATTGTTGTTTGAATCATCATTGCTTTGGTGTGGACAGAACGATCTGAAACTGTAATGAATGTTGACTATTGTTGCCGAGTTCCCAAACTGATGATCTTTTTCCCTTATTCCTTCTCAATTACATCAGTTTACAAAGGGAAGAGTTATTATTACTGCACCCTTGACTGATGAAGTGTTGTAGTTCCTTAAATGAATGATTTGGTTACAAGCATTTTTAGTTCTTGCTATTACATTTATAAGTTGTTTTCAGCATTTAGTTACTTTGCCAAAAAGCACTATACTACTCGCATTACTCTTGACAAATGACCACCTCAAACTGAGTACACACTTTGAGATAACAAATTCTACATGGATTGATAATTAATGTAGGGTGAATAGAGCTGAAAAAGACCCTTTTTACTGCTTGGCATTTTGGCACCGTTTTCGGGGAAGAATGTAGCCATTTGTCTCTTTTCAGAGTAGTGTAAGTACCTGCTAGGAGAGAATTGGGTTTTAAAAACAAAAGGGAAGAACCTGCGTATGGAGCATGTAATAGCCCTACTCCTGTGCCTTCCTTCCTGCAGATTTGTTGTTGTTTTGGGTAGAACTCAGCATTTTATTTGTGTGCATGACTAAGCAGAAAAAGCCTGAAAAGAACCCTAAACCGCTACCCAAGCTTGATAAAGCTAAGGGGCCAGTGACCCTTGGCTGATCAACCTTTATAGATGAAATCCTTAAAAAGGCAGAATCTCAGCCTTCAGTAGGACCTTGAAAATTTACTTCTACACAACCTACTAGTTCGCTTCAGGCCATAGGATCACCATCTGTAGCCTTTGCTGAGGTGCACAACCAGATTGAGGAGTAAGATTTTCAAGAAATTGAGAATTCTAGCCCAAAATCTTTACAAGAAGGGAACCATAGTAACCTCTATGAAGGAAGATGAGAAATAGGGGAAACTGAAGAACCAAGATCCCCTCTTGCAATAATTTAGCTATTAAGCAGCCTAAATAAGGGAAGTGCTACAAAAATCATCCAGAACGAAGTTTAAGAACCTCAAGAGTGAAAATCCCCCAAGACATTAGGAACTTCATCATCCCAGACAAAGGAAGTGCTATTAAAGCCATTCTTGTTAAGGCCATCCCTACTCCATCTAACCAACCTAGGTATACCCTCCTAGAAATTCTAGAAGGTTATTGGCATATATTTGACCAAATGGCTCAGAACTAGCCAAACACCCAAATATCCACACTGGAATATCCCATTGTAGATACTGCAGTCAATGCACCTATGAAGGCAATTCCTCTCCAGCATATCCCTATGTTTCATGGCCTAACATCGGAAGATCCAGATGCATTTTTTGTTTGAATTCGATGTGCGGTGCAGAGGATATGACTATACCACTGAACCCCAAAAGTTGAAACTATTTCCCTCTATATTAAAAGGAGTTGCTTTACGATGGTTTATGGGGTTGGCTGGAGGTGTTATAAATGATTGGGAATAGATGAAAAGTGATTTCCTGAGGAAATATCAGGATTATTATAGATCCAGAGAGTTAAAATATGAAATATTTCAAATAGTAGCTAGACCTAATGAAACACTAAAAGAATATGTTGAACGTTTTCAGTATAATCTTAAAAGATCTCCTTATGCATCATTACCCCTACCTGATAATGTATTAAAAACAACATTAATTAAAGGTATGAAGGAACAATGGATTGAAACATTGAATATTATGGGAAAAGGAGATATCTATCAAGAATATTTTGCTAACATCATTGATTTATGTATCAGGAGCTCATGAGGAAGCACAAGGCTAAAACCAGTGGGACATGACAGGTTTACAAGGGAAAACAAGATCTCTGGAGAAGGAGTAACTCGCGTAGAAATTTGAAATTTATTAGAGCAAAATGTGGCAATATTCTGTCCCAGATGTAGAAAGAAACACAACCATAAAGAGTGCCCATTAGATGTAGTTCAAGTTTGTGCCATTTGTACAAAAGACCACTCTACAGAAAGTTGTCCCTCACTTCCTGGTTTGAAAGCGGTATACAAAGAAGTGGAAGAAGAACTTGAACTGGTGTACCTACTTAATCAGCGCCGTCAATGGCATCCGCGACAATCAGGTATGTTCCCCGATCCAACTTCTTCATTCCAGCGTCAACAATATCATGCTCAGCAATATAATACAATGTGGAAAAATCAAACTCCCTTATCAAATTGGTCACAAAAACCATTTCCTTCATCATCGTCATTGCCGAATCAAGCAAGCCAATCTAATTGGCCAACTTTTCCCTACACCCCACCATAATGGAAAAACAATTTGTATCCAGCACAACGGTCCCCTGCCACTTCGCAGAGTCAACCTTGGAAAACAAACTTGCAAAGATCGATGAATTAGCCAGTAGTAACCATTCCACTCCCTCAACCTACACTGCCAGCACTGCAACAAAACCGCGAGTCCAATTTAAGATTGCAGCTCCCAGCCCAACCCAACCCAAACCCAAATAATAGATTAGTCCAATTTGTTCAAGTAATTGAAAAACCAGAGCTAGAAACTGATCTAAGGGGGTGCAGCGACCTTCAGTCAAGGTCTGGGCACATTATAGAGACCGAGGGAGATAAAAATGTTCAAGTTCAAAATCAGTTACCAGCAGAACGACCATTACAAAAAGAAGATGTCAGAAAATGGACTCATGACCAAGCAACCACATCTTCTCCCCCATTCCTAGAATGATTAATTATACCACAACCTATAGAACATCCTGATTTTGATACTCTGGGAGAACTTAAGAATTTGTACATCAAAATTCCACTCCTCCAAGCTATCCAAGATATCCCAATATATCCAAAGACAATCAAAGAGCTATGTATAAAAAAACCAAGGAGGAGAATAACAAATAACCCAATAGTCCAAGTAGTTGGCACACTATCTGAGCTGTTATCAGGAAGGGAAGCACCTGTCAAATATGAAGACCTGGGAAATCCAATAGTAACAATGCAATCAATGGACAAATCTTTTCAAATGCCTTAGTTGATTTAGGGGTTGCAATTAATATCTTAATAACCACCACTTGTCAAAAACTGGGCATTACATCAGCAAAACCAACTTCCACTTTATTAGAACTAGCTGACTGATCAGTGGTTAGGTAGGAAGGAACACTACGTGATTTCATGGTATCAATTGATTCCTATGAATATCCTATCGAATTTCTGATAATAAACCCCAAAAACTAACTTGATGGACATCCGTTAATTTTAGGTAGACCTTGGCTTGTAACCGCTGATGCTTACATTAGTTGTCGACAAGGCAGTATGACCATAACTAGAGGGAGTAATACCAAGAATATAGCCCTATACCCTCTAGCCCAGCCAAGTGTAACAATAATGAAAAATAACAAACATTTTGTATCATACGTTACCGAAAACGTTAGATCCCCATTAACTATAGAATATGCCCTCGATTTCAAACATCAAATAGAGGATGATGTTATTAACAACTTTATTAACCAAACTGAATCCAGACCCCACGTACAATGTCACATGATAGAGGAATCATTTTATAATGAATTAGAAGAAGATCCTCTCAAAGGCACTCATGATCAAACAATACCTACTACCTCTATTTCAAATAGCAAAACCGTAGAGATTGAACCAAGAAAAACTCTAAACATCAATAATAACCTGACTCCTGAACAAGAAGAGAAGTTGATCCAACTATTGAGAAAATACAAGGAAGCATTTGCATGGGATTATCCGGACATGAAGGGAATTGATCCCCACCTATGTACGCACCACATTTATACAGAAAATGATGTAAGACCCGTTCGCCAACCCCAAACAAGACTTAACCCTCATTTAAAAGACATTGTGAAAGATGAACTACAAATTTTTTTAGATGTAAACTTTATTTATCCTATCTCTGATAGAAAATGGGTCTCTCCACTTGTAGTGGTGCCAAAGAAGAATGGAAAGTGGAGGATTTGTGTAGATTACAGAGAATTAAATAAAGCAACCCAAAAATACCACTTTTCCCTTCCATTCATTGACCAGGTATTAGATACATTAGTAGGAAATAAATTATTTTCTTTCTTGGATGGCTTCAGTGGATACAATCAGATTCATATTGCCCCTGAAGACTAAGATAAAACTACTTTTACCTGTCCTTGGGGAATGTTTTCCTACAGAGTTTTACCCTTCGGCCTATGCAATGATCCTGCCACATTTCAAAGGGCTATCCTCAGCATCTTTTTAGATTTAATAAATGAAGGGCTCCAAGTATACATGGATTATTTCACACCACACGGAGATGATTTCAACCTAGCTCTACATACATTGGAAAAGGTGTTGTAACGATGTATCGCTACCAGGCTTTGTCTGAGCCATGAAAAATGCTATATGATGATGACCGAAGGACTCATCGTCGGTCATTATATCTCGACAGCTAGAATACAGGTAGATCCAGCCAAAATTCAAATAATTTGTTAATACCTACTCCTACCACATAGACAGAAGTATGTAGTTTTCTTGGATTTTCTTGTTATTATAGGAGATTTATAGAACATTTTTCTCAAATCGTTGCACCTCTATATTCACTAATAGGGAATGTTGAATTTGTTTGGACAGATAAATGTAACCGTGCTTTTTAGGATCTGAAAAAGCTTGTGTCAACAACCCCAGTGCTCAGAGGTCCAAATTGGGACTTGCCATGTCAAATATCATCAGATGCTTCAGAGACAGCTACGGGAGTAGTCCTTGGGTAGGAAGAAGACAAAAAACCATATGCAATTTGTTATATTAGCAAGAATTTGTCTCTTTCTGAGTTGAATTATACTGTTACTAAAAGCTAATTTTTAGTTGTAATACATGCTTTAAATAAATTTAGGCATTACATCACTAGATATCCTATTGTTTTATATACAGATCACTCTGCCATAAAATATTTAGAAAATAAACTAATTATGAATGGTAGAGTAACAAGATGGCTGATTTTATTACGGGAGTTCGACATCACAATAAAAGACCAACCTGGGAAGGAAAATCTTGTAGCTGACTTTCTCTCACGAATGCCAAAGCCAGTGGATGCAGCAAAAGTTGAAGATCGTTTCCCAGATGAACATTTGTTCACTGCTACTGTCAAAACACCCTGGTATGCTACTGTTGCATATTATTTGGCAGTAGGCAAATTACCAAAGCATTTGAATCCTAATGAACGAAAGAAGATTGTCCAACATAGTACCTAATTTTCTTGGATTGGGGGCTACCTATTTTATACAGGGGCAGATATGCATATCAGAAAATGCATCTGTGAAGATGAAATTTTTGACATCCTGAAAGCTTCTCACAACAGACTGTGTGATGGAAATTTCACAGATCAAACAACCGGTCACAACGTTCTGCAGACACGGTATTATTGGCTCACAATCTTCAAAGATGCAAAGAAATTTGTTCAATCTTGTGACAGTTGCCAAAGAGTAGGACGCCCTAGACAGTCTGACAAAATGCCCCTGAACCCACAACTAGTCATTGAACCATTCGAGTGTTGGGTGCTCAATTTTGTTGGTCCAATCAATCCATCATCAAACCAGAAAGCATATATCTTGGTAGCAATGGAATATGAAACCAAATGGATTGAAGCAGACGCACTGCCAAGAGCTACAGAGCATTTTTTCATTCATTTCTTGTTCCAGATATTTGTGCGATATGGCCTCCCAAGAGATATAATCACGGATGGGGGACCACAATTTGCTGGTAATAAAATTGCTACAACACTAAAAAACTAACATATTCAGCATAACATAACCTCTCCATACCACCCACAGGCGAATGGCCAGGTAGAGAACACGAATAAAGTAATAAAGTCGGTCTAGATTTAAACGAGGCCCAGATTAATAGAGTACAACAGATCAATGAGTTGGATGAAATCAAGCTCTCTGCTCTTCAACATACTACATTAATCCAACAACAAAGATCCAAATGGCATGATGCCCTCATAAAAAAGAAAGTCTTCCACAAAGGAGATTGGGCGCTCCTATACAATTCCAGGTTATAGGATTTTCCAGGGAAACATCAAACTCGATAGTTGGGACCATACGAAATCCAGAAGGTACATGATAATGGTACCATTACTTTAACCACCATTGATGGACCTCGACATACCTTTAAGGCAAACAGCCACCAAGTTCGATTGTATCGCAAACCACTTACTCGGGAATCCTTCTACCAACAACTCTGGGAAGAATCTGACATGTAGATTCTAGTTGAGAAAGAGAACTCTTCCTCACCTTTGGTTCACTAAGTGATTTGATTGCTTTTAAATTTTGTACATAATTCTTTTGTTTTGTTTTTGTAAATTACTTTCTATATGGATTTCTGCATTTTTTAAACTTTTGTATTTTTCTTTTCCTTTCGGATGGAACAACATTTCTGCCATTTTTCTATTCCCTTTCGAAGGGACAACACTTTCACGTTTTGCTGTTCCTTTCCGAAGGAACAACATTTCTGCATTTTTGTCATTCCTTTTCAAAGGAATAGCACTTCCACCTTTCTGTTGTTCCTTTCCGAAGGAACAACACTTTTACGTTTTGTTGTTCCTTTCCGAAGGAATAACAATTCTACATTTTTGTTGTTCCTTTCTGAAGGAACAACACTTTCATTTTTCTGTTGTTACTTTCCAAAGGAATAACACTTTTGCTTTCTATTGTTCCTTTCCGAAGGAAACAACACTTTCATTTTTCTATTGTTCCTTTCTGAAGGAATACAACTTTCATTTTTTTTGCTATTCCTTTCTGAAGGGACAACATTTTTGTTTTTTTTTGTTTGTGCTTGATTTTTTTGTTGTTTCAATTAAGGGACAGCTACTATTCCAATTAAGGGACAGCTGATGTTCCTCTCAAGGAACAGTGGCTTCAAGCATCTTTTTCCTGTTGCTTGTGGTTTTTGTGTACAGTAGCTGTTCTAATTTGAGAAAAACATTTTTAGAGTGCATTTTCTTCTTTTTTGTGTGTTTTACCATCTAGATCATTTTTGT
This sequence comes from Pinus taeda, assembly GCA_000404065.3. Classification (NCBI taxonomy): domain Eukaryota; kingdom Viridiplantae; phylum Streptophyta; class Pinopsida; order Pinales; family Pinaceae; genus Pinus; species Pinus taeda. The sequence goes on from APFE030976286.1 coordinate 31,472, forward strand.
GAGTCATGGTCATCTAAATCACAACTATACATTTATGCAACAATACAAAAATGGGAGCATACTAAAATCAACAAATTTCATAAAATCATTATCTTTAGAAGAAATTGCTTTGAATTGATAAGAGAAAATAGTAAAGGACACAACTATTGATCACCTTGCTATCATTATTTTACTAATACCAATATGATTGATTATTCTTATCATGATGGTTCTTCCTAAATCCCCATAATTCTCTTTGATCATTATTATTGAATAAGAATAGGGGCATATTTTTCTCTATTGAGATGTTAAGACTTCTTCCACCATCCCTACTCTTAAGGAGTGTTGAACCACCCTTTGTATATAAATAGGAAAAGTGCTATATAAAAGAAAAAAAGAAGAAGAAAAAGGAAAACATTATATGATTGCTAACATGACTTTTCAGATGAAGGATAGGGGGTCTCATCAAGAGCCAGCCTACCATGATCATAAGGAAGAAAGTGAAGTAGCATTCCCACTATGGCCACCATACCAGGGATATGATCCAAGAGGCACATTAGAAAAAATAAAAAGTCCTTGGAACAAGAGGTCTCATCATGAGCTGGCCTGCCCACCTTTCACTCCTTCCTAGAGAATGGCATTTTGATTTATTTGAATACCAAGCCAGCATAATGGCCTCCATTCTGACATTGCACAACACTTTCATATGCATAAATAAAGGATTATGGTTCCAACGGTGAAATAAACAACTTTGTCAAGGTTATGGACACCTATGGGCAATAGAGCTCTGTTGATGGTATTGAAGTCATATTTCTTATACACCAATAGTAATTATAAAACCTTTCTTCTTGTATCTTTATAAATGGTTCAAATGAGATTATGTATATAACCCTTTCGAACCTTTGATACATGAAAATCATTTACAAATCAATTATGATGGTAAAAGTTGATAATGATCGCATAAGACCTTTTATTCATGTCATCTATCCTATCCTCCAATTCTTGCACCATATCATGGCATTTCCTTATTTATTAGTGATTCTATTATATGCCTCGATTGCGGCAATCCCCTCATTTCTGTAAACATGGCATATCTTTATACGTTTTTCCTTTATGACTCTATACTATGGCAGTTCAACACGTTGCTCCCTTATTTGATTGGAAAGGATGGCGTATCACATTGCAGGGGGGCATGGGTGATCCCCATAATTTTCTCATCATTCAGAAGAATTAATGACTCAGGAATAGCAAAGATTAATGGTATTTTGTTTCCAAATATGCATGGCTTGCTGTTCCAAAGCTATTTCCGTGTTTTTCTCTGCAAAAATTAGCACTAAGTTAGAAATTTGAACAACTTGTTGTTCCGTCATATTCTACATGTTTTCCTAATAGCAAGCTAAAAATTTGAACGACCTATTGTTCCATTATCATCTATGTGTCCTTTTACAGTGTGCTAAGCATGAATTAAGATGGGAGGAAGATCAATTCATAGTGAGGCATAGGGGTTGATGGTCTCTGATGCTGCATGAGAAATTCTAGCAAGGGCAGGATGGATAACTTATCTTAACCATCTACAACAATCCAATGAGACAGTGGCAATTGAGTTTCTACAGAACTTGCATGAACATCATTTCATGGTGAGAGGGAGACAAATAGTAGTCACTGATGACATAATTGTAGAAGTTTCGGAACTGTCAGCCACTGGACCTGTGTGGACTCTAAAAAAGGTGAGATTGCGAAACGCCATGAAAACCTTCTAGGATGAAGGGCAGAACCTGACTGTAAAGGGAAGGGAGTTCTACTGACAACCTTGAGAGAGCCGTGGGAAAAATTGGTGAGAATTATCTAGAGCTACATCACTTGTGACGGCAAGAAAGACGTGGTAAGACCACACCATCTTAAAATTTTAGCTGTGTTAAAGAAAAAGTGCACTGTGAATTTGCCTACATTTTTAAATTCTTTATTACACAATATTGCCTAAATTATGAAGAAATTTCGCCATCTAGAGTTAGTAGTAAGCCACCAGGGATTAATACGACTGATAGTCAGCCACAGTCTTGCCTAACAGTATACCAATTGGGAAGAACTAATTTTCGCAATAGATGGGGGACTGGCTTTACGAGCCCCAAAATGAAAACATGTTGTCAGTACATCGAGCAGACCACTGAAATGAAGGAAATCTGTTAGATTGGCAAGGATCACGGGAATACTGAAAAATTGCCAGGAAAATAGTAGTCAGCCTATGGAGGTACATGATTCAGGAGACGAAAAACCCCCATAATTAGAAGGTGGCGAGAATGAAAAAGAATTGGAGGAAAAGAATGAAGGAGAACCAGAGGAGGAGATTGAGCAATCCGATCAGGGAGAAGAGGAAGCGGAGCAACGCAGTGAAAGTCCACTACAAAACCCACTACAAGAAGATGGATTGGCCCAAATTTTGGTCAATATGGGCGAATATGTCCAACCTCATAGCCCACTCAACCCCCATATCGAAGAAGGACTGCAGGAGCACTCTATCCATGATAAAAGTTAATCTGAGAAACTATGTGATGAGGAAGAAGGACCGCAAGAGCACTCTTCTCATGATAAAAGTGCATCCGAGGAACTGTGTGATGAGGAGGAAGGAGAATAGGACCACTCTACTCATAACAAGAGCGTATCTGGGGAGAAGAGTGACAAGAATGAAGAAGAGGAACAATTTGTTCCTAGTTAGAATACACCAGAAGAATCCCAAGATGAAGAAGGGGTAGAAGAAGAAGTTACCCAGGAAACAACAGAGAAAGCTACGGTTTCTACCCCTGAACAACTTGATCAGCATAACATTGAAGAAGCACCCGAAGAAGAAAATAAGGAAATTGGCTAAGACGAAGGTACAATACTTGAGGTACAAAGCCCAAGCCCAGTAAACGAATGGCTGTTCCTTCCAAGAAAACATAGGAAATTAAAATATTACGAAAGGAACAACAAAGATTGCTTAACGTGATTAAGAAACTTCAACAACAAATAAGGGTTTTGAAAATGGGGAAGAAATCGAAAGGAACTGTTGTGGCAAAGAATTCAATAGCCCAGGAAAAACACCTTAAGAAAAAGATTAAAAGGACTCAGGTCCAACCTGTTATTTAGAGCTGAAAGGAACAACATCTGGCTATTGCAGATGTCGAAGTGCAAACATATAACGTATCAGCCTGTGATAAGAAGATCCAAGTAGATCTCCCACCTACAACTATTATGTTGAATAAGGACCCAAGGGTAGTATCTCTGTGAAAATATTTGGTGCAAGCCCAACAAGCAATAGAGAAACTTACAAAGCAGACTGTTCCTCGAGAAAAATACAAGAAATTACAACAATAGTTTAAGAACATTAACGCATCAGAAAGCTAGGCCTTTGAAGGATGGAAAAAGGCAGAAGAAAGAGTCAAAAAAGTAACCCATAGACTAGAGATAGTCATCAAACAAATATATATCTTATGTTCTCTATATACTGATGTTCTAGCATGTAGGGCACCTGCTACAAACTATGCTTTTTTTTTAGTGGAAAGATATTTACAATTGAAAATTAAAGTTGTCAAGGCAGGAGTACCTATAGAGATAAAATCCATTAATGACTTCATAAATCATTGTAAGCATTACGGGGTGAAAGTTCAGCGATTGTTATGTGAATTTTATTTGCACAATCTTGTATTAGATGGAGAAATATAACAAAACCCTAGCCCTTTTGTGGGTGATGTCCAACTGCAGGCATTTATTTCTTTTGGTGTTAATCAAATAATGTGGCTTAAAGATTACAATGTCTTTCAAAGACAGGAAAATGGATTAGATCTATGGGTGAGGGGTGAATCTAGAGACCTGCTGCAATTATGGAATAAACATAGGAGCCTAATGAGAACTCAAGGAATGATCAAGGCGTTGGGACCTATTCACACAACAGTCATCCGACAAGGGATAGAATACTTCTTTACCATCACACACCTTGCCATAGCAGTAGCCAAATTCTGATACCAGACTTCTAATCGGAACATCCAAAATAGAGAACCATTCAATTATGAGAACTTTAATCTAGTTGCTGACCTCTTGGGTATCTATGGTGACCTCATTTTGAGAGAAGGCCCATCTTGATTAGGCTGTAGGTTTTGAAGTCCAGTCATTTGGCACCCTACACTAGGATATCAAGCCTTATATGAAATGCTTGAAGGTCAGACAGGACATCTTTTTGAGTTCTTAGCTAGGCATCATGGTTTTAGACCACCTAATGAGATCCCTTCTCCAGCCTATTCCCTAACTACCTTGCATGTCAATTACAATGTTTTCATGAGGGCATGAAAAAGGGTAAGCAGGGGGGTGTGTTGAGCATTAGAGAAGGTATGTAATTGCCACCTATTTCATTATCTTTCCTTAAATTCGTAAATTCTTTACATTATGAAATAGGCATATGAAATATTATGATAAATTCTAGAAGATTTGTGAGCAACGTAAAATGACTAATAATTACCTTTTCCTATGTAGAAAAAGAAGAAAATGGAATATTGCCATTCCAAAGGAAAAGACAAGATGAAATAAATTGTTGTCCCTTTGGCAGGGAACTGTATCCAAAGGAGGCAATCCAAATTGGAGTGTATAAGCTAGGAAAAGGAAGAGGAGATACCAAATAGGCGCACGAGAATGAAGAGATAACTGGGAAATAACGATATGGCAAATACCTTAGGATCCTTTGATCTTGAGGGATCGCCACCTTAAACATTATCTGTATCTTTGGTATTTCCGCTTGGCTGCTATAAGAAGGGATAGTGTTGCTAGCCCAAGGGGGATTATTATTGTTTTATGAAATTCACTATTGTAACTTAAACTTTGATTGTCGACTCTTTCAAAGAGGGGTTACTGTAACCCTGTTTTGATGCTTAATATATAAACTTTGTTGTTGTTTCGTATTTGATTTTGGATTAATCACAGCAGTGCATCCCTGGAGGCTAAGGGCCCGGCCCTGGTGGATCACTTGGTTCCTGTACCATTATTATTCATTTCCAAGTCATGTGTGGTTTGATTTCTCTTATTCTCTTTGTTCAGTAATATGTTGTTCCTTATTATTTCATATATTCTCTCTATTATATTTCATTCATATTTGAATAGTAAGGTTATCCTCTGTAACTGGAACGTTATGCTATTCATTCTGAATTTATATCGCACTGTCGTTCCTTTATAGAATGATACTATTGTATAACATTGATGTTCCTTAGAGGCTACCATTACCGTTTAATAGTGCTAAATATTCATGAATCAGTACTATTGTATATTTATCTATGGTTTACCTCCAAGCGTGATTGTTGTTCATTTGGGATTGTTGTTCCACCGTGATCACAATTTCTATTTCTTCATAACTGTGATTGATAATTGTTTTGCCGAAACTCTGATTATAGTTTCTTTCAATATAGAAGTGTTGTATGTAATATTCGATTTAGTTTGTTGTGCATTTACATTTGATCCAAGCCGTTGTTCATATTTCATAACTTGCTTTAGTTTGTTGTTCCATTTTCACTTGCTATGTAAATCATTTATGAGGTAAATATTGTGTCTTAATTCTTGTAGATTACAATTACTGTTTCATTCATTTTGGTAGGTTAAAGCTTTGCTGCTCAATCTTGTTAAATGAATTAGTTGTTGTTCCTTTTCTTGTTATTTGAATCATCATTGCTTTGGTGTGGAAAGAATGATTTGAAACTATAGTGAACATTGACTATTATTGTCTAGTTCCTAGATTAATGATCTTTTTCCCTTATTACTTCTCAATTACATCAGTTTACAAAGGGAAGAGTTATTATTACTACACCCTTGACTGATGAAGTGATGTAGTTCCTTAAATGAATGATTTGGTTACAAGCATTTTCAGTTCTTGCTATTACATTTAGAAGTTGTTTTCAGCATTTAGTTACTTTTGCAAGAAAGCACTATACTACTAGCATTATTGTTGAAATATGACCGCCTCAAATTGAGTACACTCTTTGAGATAACAAATCATACCTAGATTCATAATTAATGTAGGGTAAATAGAGGTGAAAAAGACCCTTTTTACTGCTTGACACCAGGCAGTCTTGTTGAATTCTTTCTTAATCTCTTTTATCTCTGTAATGTACTATGACAGCGACTTTAGTTTCTTGAACTTCACGTTCAGTGTTTTCTTTGTCTCAACTAGCAAAGAAATTGGGTTTGTTATATTGTGCTTAATATACCATGACAATGATCTATCCTACAACACTATGGCAAGATGTTCTCTCTTCCTATCGTCATCATTTATTTGTTACGCTTTCCATACAAATTCTATGACAAAACAAAATTTCTCAGGATCCCCTAATCCCTGACCCTTAAAAACAGGCATCTTTACTGTGTTAGCCATATTAAATGGTGGAAGTGGAGGTGGAGGTGGTGGTGGAGTGGATGGATGACGATTTATAGAAGTTCCTTGATTATATGACTACAACACACCTTTAGGTGTGCTAGGGTTGTTGATTTCTTCTTGACTTTCTGATCATGCAATAACAAACTGTCAATAGCTTTAGTGAAATTATTGTAGTCTATTCTAAATCTCTTTCTTCTCTACGTAGATCCATTATTTCTTCCACTAAACATAAATCTTATTTCATGCATAGTAAGCCCTTCTCACATAAAAACATCTCAATCAATAGCTTTCAGGAACTCAAATACTTACCTCGTGGACCCTTGAAAAATCAGCACTCAACTTCACTGTAGTATACAGATATGTCAATCACAAATACAATAATAGAGCCTTCAAGAACACTATTGATCCAGTAATAAACAACACTTGTGATCTTATTTTCAGTCTCCTTGAGTCTCTCAGTCATCTCTTGGGTCCACATAATAGGCTTTCTGCAGTTCCAATAGATCTTACTTTCAGCTAGTTTTGGAAGCCACTCAAGCAACTCATTAGAAAATGATGCTAAAAAGATCTCGTGTTTTTCTATAAAGATATACTACTGAAAACATTAGGGGAATTTTGAGGTCTAAAATGAGCCGCCTAAGAAAACTGTACAAAAAAATAAAATTTATAAGAACCAATTAGATTCAAGATGATGATGTCAACCATGGGGGATGATTCAACATTTTTGGAGTAAAAAATTAAAACGATTAAAAAATAATAAAATAATAAAACTAGTTTTTCAACTCGTATTTTCAGCTTATATCCCTAGGGGTTTACTCAAATTTCAATCATGGATACTCATTGGATGAAAAATTTAATTCCTCATCAAAGGATTACCCATCTTACGTACTTCTGATGGACTTTGCTACATGAAAAATGAGAAATACATGAAAAAGCGCAATTGTAATCACGTTTTTCATGTATGTCTTATTTTTTATGTAGAAGGGTCCATTGAATGTATGTACCATGGGTACTCCTTAGATGAAGAATCAAATTATTCGTTCAACGAGTGTTGTCACTCGAAATTTGAGTAAACCCATAGGGAGATAATTTGAAAATACGAGTTAAAAAAATAGTTTATTCTTTTTTCCCTCTAAAAATTGATGATGTAATATAATCTTATTTATCATTTCCACTATTATTTTAGAATTTCCTTAGGAGGCCCATTTTAGACCTCAAAATTCCCCTAATGGACCTTTTTCTTGACAGGCATGGATTTCTGTTCTCTTGTGCTGCAAATTCGCACAACTTAAGATTGACCCAATCTTGAATCTCTTTTCTGGTTGGATGCCACATCACATATCCCTCAGAGATATCCCAGTCCTGACAATGGAACCATTTGTTGGCTTGGCAGGCTGAGACCTAGGTTCAGAGTTGTCTGTGCTAACCAAAAAAACCCTTTATCATCGACTCTTTCGGCTACGATCTTCTCATACAAACTGCAATCTCACCCAAGGCGATATTGGGGGATGCTCGAACCACGTTTTTGCATCTAGAAGGATTATGGAGTGTCGCTCTCGACTTAGTCTGAATCACCTATCAATATATTCATGCGCTACATGATCCTACTTATTCATACAAAAATAGCTCTTCATAGATCTAAACCTCTATATACTGTGCATGAATCAATGGATCTTAACTGTAATTAGATGTAACAACATTCATATATGAATTTTGATCTTGCATAACACAAAAGTAAACAGTTATTCGATAAAGTAAAGAACAAAATTTAAGTACACATATATGCCTTCAAAATCTTCTTTATTATCTTTAGATATTCACAATTACAATCCTTCTTACACCATTCACATAGTTTCAACAACCTACGCAAACAATTGCAGACTTACCAAGGTCTCCACACACATAGCTGCAGGAACCTTCCCCTTTTACTCTAACATATAAAGATATGAAAATTACACACCCAAAAACACGATTAGTTGATTGAATTAGCTTTCAAATACTAATACAACCTTTTACATATCTTTTTCCCTTACAATACCCTAGTTTGCAACCCACGGGTGGAACTTAAAACATACAAATTAATCCCATGCTTTTACAAAATAAGGGGTGTCCACTCACCCTAAAGCCCCTATGACTCCTAAAACATTGTGCAAAGCACGTTCTGCTCCTCAATATGTGGGCTCTTTACAAAACTTTAACCTAGGGGTAGCCTACCCAACAATATGTCTCATGATTTATAAGTAGGGATGTATAGGGAGTTATAAGGAATGGAGTTACAAGATTCCAAGGTGCCAAGATGGAGGAGAGGTCAAAGAGTCCGAGGTAAGGAAAGAGGTGAGGAGGCAGGAGATGATGGCCACATGGGGTGGTCCCTCCCTCCAAAATGAAACTACACCACTTTAATTCTTTCATATAACAAAAACTACAACCACTCTTAATATGGTTTTCAAGATCTCAGATCCCCTTAACTTATTAGATATCATATTAGGATTCAACTACATTAAGTTAGTCAATCATCTATGACCATTTCCATGAGAGTTTTTCGTAACTCACTAATTTCTCATGATTTTTGGATAGTTCACTTAGCACCCAATGCATCGAGTGATGCTCACAAGGGTAAAGAAGTGGGATTGAGACTAGTGAAATGAATCACATAGTGTCAATCATCACTTTCGGGGCTTGCACCTGGTAACCAAGAATTCTCGTGAGGTCACCCATCCCAGACTGCCTCTGGCTCAAGCGTGGTTAAATATGGAGTTTCCCCCACAATCAAGCCCACTTAGCTTGCTACCCCATTTGTAAAACCTTAGCAAGTATTATGCCTCGTGAACCATTGAAGTAGAGTTCACTTCACTCTTTTGAATTTAAGTATTGAGGGTTTTCTTTAGTCCATTATATTAGCTATAATTTTGGGATTCAACTACGTTAAGTAACTCAATCATCTATGACCATTTCCATGAGAGGTAGTCTTAACTAACTAATTTTCTTATGATTTTTTAATAGTTCACTTATCACTCATTGCATTGGGTGATGCTAACAGAGGTGAAGAAGTGGGATTGAAACTAGTGAAATGAATCACATAGCATCAATCTTCACTTCGGGGGCATCCACCCAGTATCGAGGACTTCTCGAGAGGTCACCCATCCCAGATCGCCTTTGCCTCAAGAACGCTTAACTGTGGAGTTTTCCCCACAATCAAACCCACTTAACTCACTACACGATTTGAAAAACATTAGCAAGTATTTTGCCTCAAGAACCATTCAAGTAGAGTTCCCTTCACTCTCTCGAATTTAAGTATTGAGGGGTTTCCACAGTGCATTATATTAGATATCATTTTGTAATTCAACTGTGTTAAGTAAGTCAGTCATCTATGACCATTTCCATAAGAGGTAGTCCTAACTGACTAATTTCTCATGATTTTTTAGTAGTTCACTTAGCACTCATTGCATCGGGTGATGCTCACAGGGGTGAATAAGTGGGATTGAGACCATTGGAATGAATCACATAGCGTCAATCATCACGTCTAGGACTTGCACTCAATAACTAGGACTTCCTGAGAGGTCACACATCCCAGATCGCCTCTGGCTCAAGCATTCTTAACTGTGGAGTTTTCGCCATAATTAAGCCCACTTTGCTTGCTACCTCATTTGTAAAACCTTAGCAAGTTTTATGCCTCATGAACTGTTCAAATAGTTTTCCCTTCACTCTTTTGAATTTAAGTATTGAGAGATTTCTACAGTGCATAATATTAGATATCATTTTTGGATTCAACTGTGTTAATTAAGTCAATCATCTATGACCATATCCATGAGAGGTAGTTGTAACTGAATAATTTCTCATGATTTTTTAATAGTTCACTTAGTACTTATTGCATCGGGTGATGCTTACAGGGCTGAAGAAGTGAGATTGGAACTAGTGAAATGAATCACATAGTGTCAATCATCACTTCTGGGGCTTGCACCTAATAACCAGGACTTCCCAGGAGGTCACCCATCCCAGATCACCTCTGTCTCAAGCATGCTTAACTGTGGAGTTTTCCCCACAATCAAGCCCACTTAGCTTGGTACCCCATTTGAAAAACCTTAGCAAGTATTATGCATCATGAACCATTGAAATAGAGTTCCCTTCACTCTTTCGAAGTTAAGTATTGAGGGGTTTCCATAGTGCATTACTTTTGATATCATTTTCTAATTCAATTGCATTAAGTAAGTGAATCGTCTATGATCATTTCCATGAGAGGTAGTCGTAACTAACTAATTTCTTATGATTTTGGAATAGTTTAGTTAGTAGTCATTACATTAGGTGATGCTCATAGGGGTGAAGAAGTGGGATTGAAACTAGTGAAATGAATCACATAGCATCAATCATCACTTTTGGGGCTTACACCCAGTAACCAGGACTTCTCGGGAGGTCAGCCATCCCAAATTGCTTCTGGCTCATGCATGCTTAACTGTGGATATTTCCCCACAATCAAGCCCACTTAGCTTTCTACCCCATCTGCAAAACCTTAGCAAGTATTGTTCCTCATGAACCATTCAAGTAGAGTTCCCTTCACTCTTTCGAGCTTAAGTATTAAGGGGTTTCTGCAGTGCATTATATTAGATATCATTTTGGGATTCAATTGCGTTAAGTAAGTCAATAATCTATGACAATTTCCATGAGAGGTAGTTGTAACTCACTAATTTCTCATTATTTTTGAATAGTTCACTTAGCATTCATTGCATTGGGTGATGCTCATAGAAGTGGGATTGAAACTAGTGAAATGAATCACATAGCATCAATCATAACTTTCGGAGCTTGCACTTGGGAACTAGGACTTCCCGGGAGGTCACCCATACAAGATCGCTGTAGGGCTATAACTAGGGTCTCTCACACCACCAATTATTCCACATTATTAAGTCAATCCGGGATCGTTTGGTTCTTTCAAAGAGTAACTCAATCCGAGGCTGTTTTGCCCAAGTAATGCTCGGTAGTATAGTGCTCTAATGAATTGAAAGGAAACAGATACTAAACTCTAACTGAATCAACTCAAGGAGAAAATCACACAAATCAATCTGATCAGTCAAGGGTACGGAACCAATAACCCTTCCCTTTAGAAACTGATAAAGAAGAAAACCAAAGCAGAGGCTTATGGATCTGGGAGTCAGGCAGCGTCTTGCTGGCTCACAACAATCTTAGGCCTGCTATCACTCGAAAGTAACAAAAGCAAATAAGCAAAAGTAAATGGAACAGCAATTATGAAATGGAACAGCAGGAATTAAATGGAACAGCATAGGTAAATGGAACAGCATAAATAAATGGAACAACAGTAATCACAACAGCATAAATAAATGGAACAGCAAACAGGAAACGTCAATCATATGGAACAGCTAACTCAATTGGAACAGCAATCTTAAACAGATGCACACATTCCAAGCTATTACAACAATCTGAGAGTAATGTATGACGTGACTATTTCTGAACAGAGTAATATTATCTTCAAATCTCCTGAACACGTATTCTATATGAATCCAATGATAATACCAGTCATACCAATACCGGGATGCAAGTTAGAGAAATTCACTTTAGATAATACAGAGACATGAATGAAGAAACTTATTCAGATTCAGAAATTAACTGAAGAGCATAGTCTATCATGTAAAAAGTATATCAGATTGCTGGAACAAAGGAAATAATCAAACCACACTAATCACCGTATGATACAACAGCGAGTGACCGTTGGAGCTGGGCCCTTGGCTGCCAATGGTACACCGCTTAAAGTTACTTCAGATGCAGAGACAAAGTGAACACAAAGTTCTTTATATTGATTGCATTAACAAAGATACACAAGATCAAGTCTCAGCAAAACTTAATGCTCAGAGTTGTTCCAAACCGTGTAATTACAATATATTTGATCCTCCTCCGCTCAATGGCGTGGTATCTTTATATAACAGAAATGACGGAGATATCTAGATACAAAAGATAAGCTAAAGCAGCGATCCCTCAGGATCAGAGATCCTGAGGGATTCGCTAATCGTTCAGTTCTTCTCATTCCTTTCTTACGTTCTCCGTCTTGGTGTCCACGTTCTTTTCCCTGGATCATTCGGCTCTAATTTTGCTTGATCGCGTCCGCATCCGGTTTCCTAGCGAGGGGACAGCAGTTGCTTTCCTTTTGCTTCCTGTTTCTGCTTGATGATCCCCTGTTTCCGCGTCCTTCTGCATAGAAAATATCGATTATTGGTGATTAAGCTTCGTTTGTCCATTTTCACACAATTTATCAAAACCCTTTTATTCTTTAGACGTTAAATGCAGAAAAGGTTAGGAAACTTATTAGAAAACCACTAGATTACTATTCAAAAAGCATACCTTTCAAACGCTCCACATGGTGGAGGTGCTCTTCCCAACTCTGGATGAAGATCAGAGTGTCATCCAAGTGTACCACTACAAATGAGTTGGTGAATGGTCACAAGATGTCATCCATTAGCCTCATGAAGGTTGTAGGAGCATTCGTCAATCTGAAAGGAACAACCAACCATTCAAAAAGGCCCTCCTTGGCTTTGAAGGCAGTCTTCCACACATCAGAGGGTTCGATTGGTACTTGGTGATATCCTAACTTCAGATTGATCTTGCTAAAATATTTTTCCCCCTTTAGTTGGTCTAGGAGGTCATCAATCTATGGGATCGGGTACCTTTTATGGATAGTGATCTTATTCAGTGCCTGATAGTCAATACAGAGTCTCCAAGTCCCATCCTCCTTCTGTACCAACGTGATCGAGCTCCCAAAAGACGATGAACTGGATGGATGTGACCTTTCTGCAGCAACTCCTGAATCTGCCTCTTGATTTCATTGCTCTCTAGAATGGAGCACTGATAAATTGGTCCATTGGGCAGCAGCGCACCTAGGGTCAGATCGATGGAGTGCTTGACCTGACAGTGCCGAGGAACCCCTGCGGGGGAGGTGAAGATGTCCTTGTACTCCTCCATGACCTTGTCCATCTATACTTGTCATGCAGAAGGGCCCTATCTAGAGGTCGTGGCCACCCTCTTCTTCTTTCCTTGAGGGTGTATCATTAGGAAAACAAATTTCCTGGTTTTAGAAATGAGCTTACTACATTATTTTGCAGTAATCAAAGAGATGGTGGTAGGCGGTGTTATCTCTGGTATCCTGTACAACTTATTTCCCAATGTAATAATAACAGCACAGGGCCTTGATTCATACAAAATATGTCGCTTCGACAAGTATGGTTGTCCTAATAATACATCACAAACTTCAAGGGGAGAAATGTCACACAATACCTCATCTTTGAAGGGCTTGATGTTGTATGGAAGGTGACACTTCTGGCTCATGCGAAGATCTCGTCCTTGGTGAAGCCACCCAATGGTGTACGGTTGTGGATGTGTTGTGGTTGGTAGGCCCAACTGCTTCATGACCTCTACCGAAATGAGGTTCTTTTTGCTCCCGCTATCAATAATGAACTATAGCAGGGAGCCCTTTACCCACATCTAGGAGTGGAAGAGACGCTCCTCCTCCTCTGGATCTTCGGGTTCCTCCTTTTGTATCTTCATGGTGGCAACAGTGGCATTAGGCTCCTCATCGATAATTAGCTTCCCTTTATCATTCCCCTTGTCAGGTTCTGACTCAGAGTCAGAGCATCCATCTGATTCTAAAACCTTTAGCTTAGCCATCAGTGACTGCTTGGCCCGACACTCACTTGTGTTGTGGGTGGAGCTCTTATGGAACTCACACCATTTTCCATGTCCTTTTTTAGCTTTGCAGCGCTATTCTTTGCTTGCAGCTTTGGCGGGTTGTCTTGGGCTACCTTGCCTTAGCTTTGTCCTTTGTTCAGTGGTTTAGGGGCACCTTTCCCTTGCTTCGGATTCACAAATCCAAAGTCTGGCTTCTTCTGTTTAAACTTTTGCTCAACCTTGACGGCATATCGGTATGTTGTGCCGAGCAAGGAGATGTTCAAGAATTCTATTTCTTCCAGGATGTACTTGTGCAAGTAGCCGTGGTATTTGAGTATCAAATGCTCCTCCAAATCCTTGATACCCAACTTTGTGTAAAGGGTATTGAAAAGATTAGTGAACTCCAGTACGTCTTGGTCCCTTCCCTGCTGCAGCGTGGTCCACTTTATGTATTGATCCTCATAGTTGCCAACAAGGTAGTACTACTCCTTGATGGCATCCTGGAATGAATTCTAGGTGGGTGAGGCTGAAAATAGTGAGCCAGTATTTTCATCGTTCTGCTCGCAGTAGGTTTCCCACCAGTCCTTGACGTGGGGGGCTGCTTTGAGAAGAGCAAAAACAATATTTTCCTAGCTCGAAAATTCATGAACAGAAAAATAACCCTCTAGTAGATTTAACCATTTATCTATGACATATGCATCTATCTGACCCTCAAAGATGAGGATTTCAAAATTAACTTGTACCTTAAAGGGTGTGGCATTTCCAGTGTAGCTACTGGAAGCCGATGCGTCACTTCTGGGTAGCCGCTGAAGGATCTGGGCAAAGTTGTCCATCATCCTATTCCTTTGTCGCTTGACGGCTTCTTCGAGCAAGATTTTGATAGGATCTCCTGCCCCCTCATCTTTGTTCTCATCCGCCATGGGAGGCTGTCAGGATTTGCGAGGCTGGTATTGCAAAGGTTCAACCAGTTCAAGCCCTAACTACTTATATCCCGACCTCATTGGGGTCATGCAAAGAAAAAGAAGACCAATCTAATACCACTACTTTGGATTTAAATAGGAACGTAACAAATTGTAGAGATAACCATAAACACATATATGCAGTGTAAATAATACTTCATTTAATTAATGTAAAATACTAAAATATGCTTACAAACAGTAATGGAAATAAACCAGCTAGGACGATGGTAGCTTATCTCTGGGAAGAGATGTGGCAACTACATGCCTCTGAACTATGTTACAATGAGGCTCGAAGGCCTATTTATTGTTTAGAAACAATGGAAAACCCTTCACATCCCAAAACCTAACCCTAGAAGATGAAACGCCAAATTGTGGGCCTCGTTTTGGGTAAGTTGGTACATCAACTTCCCAAGGTCGTAACTTTGGCATACGATTTCTGTTTGACACATACAATAGCTCGTTAGAAAGATCTATCCGAGAACTACAACTTTAGGAAGGGTAGCATCAATCCATGGACCCATGCTATCCCAAAATTTCCCAAAAAACATCGTTTAGGGCCTCAAAACAACTCTGGAAGTTCAGGACGCGAACAAATGCTAAAAATAGTAAGTTGTGCTACAATTAAGGAAACTAAAAATGCTGAGAGAAACAATGGTGGGGTTCCAGGTGGACTTAGTAGGTGGCCACCAATATCCACCTAGATCATCACTTTGTTTCCATACCAAGGTGTGGATCCAGCATAGGCATTCGACAAGAAAACAAAAGAAAAGAAACTTGCAGATCATATGAAGAGTGATTTTGGATTGGTGAAGAATCATGGATATTCCATCTGCTCCATTTCAAACAAATCTGTGTAGTTCTTCATGCAGATCTTATCATGCAAGATCATGTGGAAGTGTCACACAGATGAGGTTCCAGAGTTGGTGATTTCACTAGCTCCACAATGTGCCAAAGGATTCCAATACAACTTGGCTTAGTACCTATGCAAGGAATTCTTGGCGAACTATGGCGAGGGCCAGGATGAGGGCAAGGAATTTCATTATGTATAGTTACTACTGTTAATAGTCTTGGTAGGATGGAGGATGTTAGAGGACAATCAGTTTCCTATGCAAGATCCAGACCTTCTGAAGGCAACGAAGTTTTCTTCGCTCTGGGCAACCAAAGATGCAACACGGGTCACCAAAACCAAAATGTCCTGGGTACTAGTCAAGATGGATTTGTACACGGTGATCAGCCAAAGGCCGAGGCTGTAACCTACCTTATATGATCAACTTGACCCCTCTGTAGAATTCAAGGTTGATTTCCACAATATCTTAATCCACACATGACGGGATCCAAAGAAGACGTGGTATAAGTTACCTTACCTTGTGGGTGAGGCAGATGTACAGGAGATTATTGGAAAATGGTCAAGGGAGTGGTTGCACCCATTATATTTGGGCCTAGGAACTAGTAAGGTAGTGGAAGGTACCTTTGCACAGACCATAGTAGAACAAAAACAACACGAGGCAGAATAAGCTACAACTCGGGAGAAAGATACGCAACAAAAGGAAGTTATTGACAAGGAAGTTTCTACCAAGGAAGCTAATACTAAGGTAGCTATTGAGAAAGATTATGCAGATAAAGAAACTACCATTAAGGTCATGGAATCTACCTCCCAACATACTCAGGACCAGGAGGAGTCAAATGTCGAAGGAGGTGGGGGCGCAGAGTAGGGAATCTCATATGTGCTCAAGAAAAGATTGAAATAGTTAACATTGGGGTAGCAAAAGAAGCATAAGGGAACCAAATTCTCCCAAGTAGATTCACTAATCCTCACTAAGGGGCACTTAGACGAGATTGGGGACAAGGTCCAGGATACAAAAACAGAGTTATGGACCCAATTCAATCAACAATACCAGCAAGCACTAGGAAATGTACAGATGGATCTGCATAAGCTGCAGATCCAGACAAGGCGACTACAAGCAACCGTTGGTCAGGGAAGTGGGATTCAAGCAACCCTATATTATGTGAGCATGATAGTCCTAGATACACATCAGACTCTAGATCTCAGAGTGCTTCAATTACTAAGTTGGGCCCTATGCGCCCAATCAGAAGAAGCAAACACCTAGCTATCATAGATCATAGATCCGGGTGTCAATATCGTGACAGCCCCTATCTAGACCCTACACGAATTGCAACATGGTGTGCCTGATGAGCTGACAATAAGGGAGTAATGTTTGTTGCTAGTAATCAATGAACTCAAGTCAAATACCAGTAGATATCTGTAGAAAATGCACAGGCGCTGAAAGAGAAAGAGGAAATTACCATGTGGAGCCAACACTTGGAAGAAATGATTACATAGGCATGTAATGTGCTACCTAAACTCAATATTCTGGCATAAGAAGAATCTATAAAGAATATATAGAAGTTGGTCATAGCATTTAGGGAGTCAAAGGATGAAATCAGCTTAGTCTGATTTCAACAACAACTATAGTTTTTGGAGCTGCAATTGAAGCTGCATCCAACAACTCTATGAGAGGTCTGGTAGCAGTGTAGAGCATGACCAAGGGAGGAATGGTGACATTAAATGCAGAAGTCAAGGAAAACAATGATGATCAGGCCATGGAACTTTAGATGTCTCTATAGGAGGACCCCACTGTATAGAAAATCAACACTAACCTTAGGGAAAAGAAACAACAATTTGATGAGATAAGTTCGACTACGCACACTTTAGCGCCAATCCAACAGTTCATGTGGTTATAAGAAGGAAAGCAGCTACAAGTTGAGATTGAAGAGTTGCACTAGAAAGAAGCCATTTTAAGGGCCCGAAGCCAGCCTCGAACAGAGGAATCCAGCCAACTCACTCTATGTGTGTAGAACAAGTTAAAGGGAATCTTGTTGGAAATAATACTGAGAGGGGGGGGGGGGGGAATCAGTATTATCAAATCAGTAAAACTTTTTTATTTTCACACTCAGATTCATATACGCGACTTCAGTTAAGGATATACGTGTATATACGCGACTGTGTTAAATGCTACCAGCGTACATGAAGTAATCTTATGATTCAGTTAACTTATCTTCAGTAAATGCATCAGAACATTATTAACCATATTAACAGTGATCAGGTGCAGTAAAACAGAACAGATCATCACACATAAAGAGCACACATGAACACCACGATATAAGGTGGAAACCCAATGTGGGTGAAAACCACCTGCTGCAATTTGTTTCTATCTTCCTTTTAATAAGAAACTTCTTTTATAATGTACTGGTGCAGTCCTTTACCAGTACGCAGGCTGCAACCTGCAAAGAGCTACTACCCTCTCTCTTTCTCCAGCTTATCCTGGAAGGGAGCTACAACCCCCATAGTTCTTGTACTAGCTAAGATACTAGTACGTAGGTGCCGACCTACAATCTTCTCTCCTCCAGGTACCACATTTCATCAATTTTCAGATTGGATACACTGAACCACAACTCTATAATCTGAAGGCCACGTTTCATCAAATTTTCATACTGGACCCATAAATATCATTGAAGCACACAATCAATCATCACTAGCATTATCAATCTCTGAATCACCCAATACTGAATCACTGAACCCTGTCAACAAAAAGCAGTCACCAGAATACAGAGTAGAACCCTGAACTCTGCAATACTATTCAGAACCAACTGTATCATCAAAATCATGCATTAAAGTGCATACGCTACTTGGACAAACCAAACCTGCGTACATATGCGCTTTTACCAAAGCCAACCCGCGTATAGATCTATAAATATTCAATCATGACTTGCAGCGATTTCAAACTTAAGTTATACCCAGTTCAGATCATTACATGCGTCAGTATACAAATCTAGAATAAACATAATCAATCATATAGAGATAGTTCATTTCAAACCATTTGATCCCGATCTCTCCTTAGATCTTGTTCTCCATCAACTTGTGAGATCTCTCCTTAGCTTAGATCAAGCAACCCATAACCTGCATACTGGATCTCATCCTTCATTAGATATTCAAGACTTTCTCCATACCTTTGCCTAATGAACTTCTTCTTCTTTTATAGTCTTAGGCCTTTCTCAATACCATGGTCCAAAACCGTAAAAAACTAATACCATCAACTCAATACTAGGGATCAACACGTTTGTCGAGATGCCATGGTCCAAAAACCATAGGTTCGAATTCCAAGGACTAACCGCCACGGACCATAGGTAAGTTTTCCAACATATACATGCTTTTCCTTGCATGAATGTGCGTGCATACACATACGCGACTTTGTAACGACTAACATGCGTGTATACGCGGATCTATCACGATGAACCTGCGTATATGTATTTTCTCTTCATTCTTGTAGTCTTGTTCATCAATTCCTTGTTGCTGACCTTCTGCACTTTGATTTGTCATCTGTTTGGTTTGCCATCAAGGACAACACTTGTCTCATAATGCCAACAATCTCCCCCTTTGGACTTGATGGCAAAGCTAACTTGTCACACTTAGATCTATCATCTGATTCCTTTTAGTTGTCCTGCATCTCATGCATTTAGTCACATCTAATATTCCATCTATATATTCATCTAAATATATGTAAGTGAGATGATCTTCTATGAGAGGGTTGCCATCAATTACAACACATGCATCATAATGCCAACAATCTCCCCCTTTGGACTTGATGGCAACAACACCAAATCACTCTCCCCCTTTGACATCAAGGGCAAAGGGAAGACCAAGATGTTCTCTTTTCTTGATAAACATTCCATTGTCCATACTCCCCCTGAGTACCTGCTGAAATCTTTGAATGAGCTCCCCCTCTATATATGCCAAGGTGTACCAATCTGACCATGCTTCCCCTGAATACATGCTGAAGTCTCTGCTTTGCTGAAGAGTGTTGTTCATGTTCCTCCTGACTGTAGGCAAGATCAAAAAGATGGTTTTCAAGAAGAACCAAGACAATACAAGACCTTCCTATCACCAAAAGACTTAGTACATACATCCATCACCCAACCAAGTGGGGATCATTCATCCAACCGAGTGGAATACATCAGAAATTTACATATGATGACCAAATACATTACATCTTCATCCCAGGCATAGTGGGGGAACCAAAATAGGTTGTTACATGACCTTGACACAAAAGAGATACATGACATAGAGACAAAATATCTAGATTAAGACTTATGAAAGTCATCAACAACTGATAGCAGCAGCAACTGTCAATCTTCATTCAGATCAGCAACTAAGATTTCCTACTGTTCTCCTTCTGCCTTTGTTCCACCTGAAGTCAACAACAACTATGAACAAGAACCAAAAGCTTCTAAAATAATGCCAACAATGCATAATTAGAAGATTATCTGTTCCCCCTGAACCTGTTTCGGATGGTCTCTGTCAGACCCACATCAGAGTATCTTCAACCAGATCCTGCTCCTTCTGATATCCATCAAGCCTTCATATACGCGACTGTCTCTGTACAAACCAGCGTATGTACGCGGATACTCTTTATTAAACTCACGTACAACTATTTCCAGATCAGCAACCTGCAAACTTCCTGTACCAAGGTGTGTCTACATATAGAAATCAATTCATCTTTTGAACCACATCATAAAATCACATGTGTATAGCCATCTTATCAACAAGATCATCCATGTATCATCTCTTAGGAATATCTACATCAATCAACATATGGGAGTACTAATCCATCAACATATAGATAAGAACTCATCATCATCATGTCTCCAACTACCAGCTTTGTGTATCTAGCACTGTCATCAACATCAACAATCCTCATCTATAAGGTCACCTGAATCATAACTGTATTATATGATCTTCATGTATATGATGACAGCAGCATATGAGAGACTCATCAAGTAATGACGTAGTGTATTCAAGCTTTGTACTTCTCCTTATCCTTATGAAAATCACCATGTAATCATCACATATGCACCATCAATCCACAATTATGATCTGAGCATCAATCATAGCACGATATATCATTTAGCCATATAAGTATCATCATCAAGGACCACTAACCATAATGCCAACAATGCATTATCAAAGGCATATGCTCCCCCTCAACTTGTGCCATCTGTTCACTGTTAGATCTGATCATGCATATATATCAGAAATAAGCATCAAGACATCATCATCAAGTTAGGATCAAAACACTTCTAAACCTCTTACACATATCAAGACATTTCCACACATCCTCAACATACTGTAACTATTAACCGATAGAGCAAATAATGGACTGGAACATATCAGACCCTTTTTCTGAGCCTATCCCCACTGCTTTTCTTCATACTGACATATACGCGACTTTGCAGTGTCTAACTCGCGTATATATGCGAATTCCCTTTATGAAACTTGCATATGAGATTCAGGACACTGAAGTTGTACACTTTCAGCTCCCCTTGAGTCTGTTATGACTGTGTTGTGCTGAGAATCCTGTGTTGTGCCACATCTTTCTGACTGAACTTCCTTCTTCTTCCATACCTTCAAGCATATTGATGATTTCTTCTTATCATGAACTTTGTTCCTGCAATCTTTTGCTCTATGTCCAAACTTGTTACATGCATAGCATCTTACATGTTTCATATTCCTTCTATAGCAATTAGCAGCTTTGTGACCATACATATTGCAAGAAAAACAATATCTGTTAAAGTACCTTGAATGTGATGATCTTTGAGCATGATGGTCTCGAACCCTTTTTCTTCTGCATCTAGCTGCAACATGTCCAAGATTATGACATACATAACATTCAAGATTATTCATAGGAGGAGTAAAAGATTTTCTTTGAGGAGTCTTTTTACTTGGTTGTTGATAGGGTTGACCTCTTATCTCTTTGTTGATCATTTTAGATTTCTCTTTATAGTTCCTTGCTTCACCTTGTGAACTAGATTCACCTTCAACGTATTCATGGAAACCAAGACTAGTCTTGATAGCAGGAGACCTTTGACTACTAAGGATATCATCCAAGACTTTAGTACTATCTTGAAATCGTAATAGTTTATCCTTTTCTTCTAATTTACCTTTCAAGATATTTACCTCAACTTGATGTTGTTCTTCCTTTTCAAGATATTTCTTCTTCAAGATTTCTTCAGACTTTCTTCCTTCTTCCATTTGTTGCCTTAGTTTGAGTATCTCTTTTTCTTGTTCTTCATTCACATTCTGCTGCATTTGACGAACTTGGAAGGCACATTCCAACTGGGATTTTAGGCTGATGACTTCATTGTCTTGTTTTTCAATTGCTTGATGTAGATCTTCATTCTCCTTTCTTGATTTTTCAAGATCTCCCTTTAATGAGAGGATTGTAGCTTCAAGACTTTCATAATCACCGGATCTATCTCTGAGATTCTTGATTGTTGTGTTCTTTTCATTGACTTCCCTTTTTAGAGATGTGACTTCATCATGCAACTTTTGATATTTGACCTTGACTAACTCCTTTACCTTCTCGAAATCACATTCCCTTTTGTTCAAAAGATCTTGTTGATCTGTGATTATGTCTGAAAGCCTTTTGAATTCAGCCTCCTTTTGATATATTTCTTGTTTACCCATAAGAGCAAGTTCAGTAGTTTCACTATCACTTCCATCTCTTTCACAAGGAAATATAGGTGGAATATCAGAGGATAACATATTCATACCTGATAATGATTCTGAATCTGATTCTGAATCTGAAGAGCTTCTTATGCCTATCCCCAATCGATTCTTCCGCTGTCATAGTTTCTCTGAGATGTCTTCTTCTTCTTATGAGCTTTCTTCTTAAGCTTCTTTCCCATTGTTCCACGGATCTCCTTCAACGGCGATCAGCTTCTATCAAAGACCTGCCTCTATACCTGTTGGAAATTAATCACCTGAGAGGGGGGGGGGGTGAATCAGTATTATCACATTAATAAAACTTTTTTCATTTCCATAACCAGATTCATATATGCTACTTCCACAACTTCTTATGATTAAGTTAATTGATCTTCAATGAGTGCATTAGAACATTATCAACCATATTATCAGTTAACAGATGCAGTAACATAGAATAGATCATCACACATAAGGCACACACATGAACACCATGATATAAGGTGGAAACCAAATGCGGGAGAAAACCACCTGCTGCAAGTCATCTCAATCTTCTTCTTAATAAGAAAATCCTTTTACAATATTTGTACTGGTGCAGCCTTATACCAGTACGGGAGCTACAACCCCCTTTGCTCTTGTACTAGCCGATCCATTTACTAGTACGCAAGCTACTACCTGCTACAATGCTCCAAAGTTTTCCTTTTAGCTCTTGTACTAGCTTAGATACTAGTACGTAGGTGCTGACCTACAATCTTCTCTCCTCCAGGTACCACGTTTCATCAATTTTCATACTGGATACACTGAAGCACAACACATAATCTGAAAAGGCCACATTTCATCCAATTTTCATACTGGACCCAATAACCACATTGAAGCTCATAATCAAACAACCTTCTGAATCACCCAATCACTAGATCAATACATATACAATGAGAGTCATCAATCAGATCT